>JACJUM010003129.1:14676670-14915648 GCA_020976665.1 Heortia vitessoides
TATATTTTTTATATCATATGCATTTATTACGTTTATTTATACAAATATGTATGCCACGTTTATCTATTTTGTATATATATTGCTTGCACCACTAAATGTATATTTTCTGTTATATGTAATGGTTGACTGGGAGATAATGCCACCTGGCATTAAGTCCGCCATTTGTACATTTTGTAACATTTTGTGCAATAAAGTTAAATAAATAAAAAAATCTAATCAAAATTTGCTTCTTCAGTTCCTGGTAGGTGAAATAACCAATGCGTTTGCTTAATAACGATAATTATCAAAATCATCGAGTCGGGTGTTGAACGTCCCCTGCAGAACATATGCCACCAGAAGAACTCTGTCTGTCTGTCTGTTACGCTTTCCCGCTTAACCCTCTCAACCGATTTTAATGAAATTTGGTACAGACAATCTTTAGACCCTGAGAATGGACAAATGCTATTTTTTAATTCGAAATAAGGGTTGTAAGGGGTCGAAAGGGGGTATGAAAAGTCGTATGGAAGTATCGCTATTTTTAGAGCTAGAAACTTGAAACCTAATTTTTCTGGCCATTAATTCGATATAAATAAACATGACATTCAAAGTTTATATAAGTTAAGGTAAAGAGGTATGGTACCAAAAACAACTATACCACGCGGACGAAGTTGCGGGCATAATTGCCGTGCTGGCTAAGCGTGGTGAAAATCATAGAGAGTAGATTTACTCTACCTCAGTCTTGTGCATTTGAGCTGAACTGTTTCGGATGTATATACCGCCATCTGTCGGTGCCAGTACCTCAGTCGTCTCATAGGACTGTGTTTAAAAGGACTAATTTCAAAAAGTGAAGCGAGAGGGTATGGCAAGATCATAGCAAGTGGAGATCCATAGTCTCTGCTTGCTCCTATGCGACATAGACTTGATTTATGTTTGTTTGTATAAAAATATTCAATAAAATTGATAACCTTCTACTAAACTAAATAAATAAGATTTCACCATACTTAACTTCTTAAGTTATATATATAGCCTTTGAGTTTATATGCCTCAATTGATTAATCAGTTTAAGACATCTCATGTGCTGTTCATAATATGTAGTTAAGAAAAGTAATAGATAATAAGTTACACGTTTTGCCCAATACTTAAACCGATAACAGAAACACGGCTGTACCTACTATGGGTTCACACACGAAGCCGCGGGCTTACAAAGTTGAAATGAGTTCCCGGACAAACCACACTCTATGCTAGGACTTTTTCCATTGAATGATGACGCACTGCGTGACTTTTATTACAACGATATAAGGTTTAAATTTGTTACTCACCATTGCAGTTAAATTACGCATTTTCCCGTCCGTCGTGAGATAAACGGCGCTGACAATGAATAAAAGTACTTTTTTTTTGTTTAAACTGTTCTTTACAGTAATCCAACTACTTTTGCACAAAAAACATAGCCATTAGTTTGTTTAAAAAAGTGAAATAACGTCAAAAGCTGTCAGACTGCTTGTAGCATTTATGTCAACGTTAAATAACGTTCTATTCTATAGTCCGTATAAAAAGAGATTTAATAAAATATTATTTATTCACACTATTATTGGAGTATTATTGTTACATATTTCAAATATGGCGCCTTTACTGGTACACATAGTACCATAGATTGACGTATGGTTACCTGTCATTACGTTGTTCTATATTATCTGTGATCTCTTCTGTGTGCAATACGTGTCAATGTTAATCATTCTAAATCCTCAAGACAAATTAAAATCTTAAATATCTTTCTGAATTATTGTTTAATTTATCAGTTATTGAAAAAATAAATTCATCCGAAGAAAATAATTATTTTTAATGTTCCAGCATAAAGTCGATGAGCTCTTTATTCAACTTCTGTAAAGATAACCATGCCATACAATGATATCAAACTTTTACTTCTACATTCGACTAGGCGACCATTTAATCCTTTTTTATGCTAACTTTATAATTCATAGACGCCTATAATCCATAGACGCCCGCGTTATCGGACATGAATGAATAGCGTGTCGCAAACCTGTGATCTTAGCTGTAACACTACATACCTATTATTCTTAGTGACGATATCATCGTTCAAAATTGACTGTAAAAATTTGGCTGATTTGTGCAGGTTGATCTGTTGCTGTGTGTAGGTACCAGGTGTCGTAAGATGATGTCTGAGGTATCAAAACCGACAAATGCTTCAGGGCGGGGAAAGGAAATAGCAATTCCGTCGCAAAGCTATGCTCTGCTATTGTCGCCACGCCTGCCCAGCGCGGCATGTATGGGCAAAATCCCCTTGGAGGAGGCAATTTCTCCATTAGTGACTTTCTATTGCTGCTTTACTGACGTAACAAAATAATGTTTATTTAACAAGACTTATAGGTCAAAAGATGAGATTATATTCCCAACTGATAACACTACTAGGGGTGTGCTTTAAACCATTGACGTAGCCAACAAGTTTCCCGGATTATAAAGTTGGAACGAGTTCTCTCGGATACTGGATAGGGACCGTAATGCTTGTTTAGTTGCCACCAGAGCGGCGTGTACTTACTACAAGTTTAAGAAGATTTTACTTTATTTATAGGGTTTTCGTGGTAATATTATCTTGTGAACAGTAAACATATAATACAATGTCTCAACCGACCGATGTGATGCCGTGAGGTGCCGGCATAGTAGAATAGTACCCACCTATGTACCAAGTGTCGTAACAGGCGACTATGATACTAGAACCGACAGGTGGCGGTATATCCATCCGCAATAGTTAACTCAAATGCACAGGGCGATGATGGGCATCATCGCCACAAAAGCTGCGCTCTGCGTTTGCCAACACGCTTGCCCAGCGCGGCAATTATAGGCAAAATTCCCCTTATCTACTGGAGGCCTATGTCCAGCAGTGGACTCTTAATGACTGATATAATGACAATGTCATAAAAAAGGTTTCATAGCGCTTATTCGGACATGATAAGTGACAATTGTCACACAGACGTTGCTAGTGTCAAATGTAGCGGACAGTAGCGTGATGTACTTTATGTGGTCATTTTTCACTTTCTTTTTTGGCACATCTTATTGGCGTAAGGATTTTTTTTTTTGTATTTATGTATGTCTGATTTTTGTTAATAGTTTCAAGTAAAAGAGAATTAAATTTTAATAACATTTATTTAAAACTACTCAAACATAATTCAGCCCACGGTGCCGCTGCTCACCTCCACCCTGTGCATTTGAGCTGCATTGTTTCGGATGAATATACTGCCATCTGTCGGTTCTGGTACCTTAATAGACTCTTACATAGCCTTCATGAACTTTGTCCTGTCGAGTTTAGGGACGAACGACCAAAATATCAACCCACTACCTCACAAAAGCTGTATCTTTATCAATAAAAATAAACGATCAGCCACCCCAAGTCGAACTTTACAGCTTAATGCACTCAAGAACTGAAGTACAAACAGAAATTTCAAATTTAAACTCTATAGACAAACGCAGAGAAGATATGAAATCTCATCCAACATTACTTATTCCAGAGAATTCTAAAAACATTTTACAATGCGAGAGGCGTATAGTCGGTATAAATCTCGCAGGAGTACCAACCTACGCTCGGTACTAGGAAGCGGAGTGGTGTACCTTTAAATTTTACGATGTCACCAAAGCAAAAAAGAAAGCTCAGGAAAATTCCCAGTGACAGAATTTTAAAATATAGCAGCATTAACGGCCTCCGAGTTTTGATAGCGCCCAGGTTCGCGTTACTTGTGTTTTTGTGAATTTTTAAGTCTCCCCCTTTTTGCTATTAGGTGCTCTAGAACGGAGCCATTTTAGGGATCGTCTGTACCAAATGAATGCTCGATTAAGTTGTCTACTGGAAAATTGTGTATTCTTTTAATTCCCTTACGAAAAGTTATATTTGATAATGAAATACCGTTGTTTAATTTTTTCTACACGTTGTTTACAAATATCATCACATAGATATTTGTCTTGGGTGCGGATCGCGCTTACGACCTTTTGGTGCATAAGTATCACTAACATTTGCGCTATTTGGCCCGTTTGTCTGAAACTTGGTTGAATGTATATGTAATTAATGGACTCTATAATTTTATAAGTAATTTAGTTATGTAAACAAAATAAAAAAATTAAATGTTTATTTTCATCTAATAAAAACAAAAAAAAATGATTAAATATCTTCATTGCCTGTGCGAACACCTAAAACTGTTATGTCATTCTGCATTGTTAATGAACTAGTTTGTCGCCCGCGCCTTTGTCTGTGTCTACTTTTCTTGAAGAGAAATTCATGTTATTCCGAAAAAAATCTATGTCGCAGCCCAACTGCAAAATTTTTTAAAATGTCGTACTGATTGCCCGTAGAAAAATAAGAAGTCAGATCTATCCGAAAACATGTTTGGGAACAAAAAAGCCTATGTGTTAATCCACTAGTATTAATCTTATTCTAATAAAATCGCCATCACATCAACCATTGGAAGTCCACTGCTGGACATAGGCCTTTCTAAGAAAAGGGGAACTTTGCTCATAATTGCCGCGCTGGGCAATGTTAGCAATCGCAGATCGCTGCTTCCGCGACGAGGATCCTGCTGCCCATACCCGCCCTGTGCACATGAGCTACAAGGGCAGGTACTATTCTACTCTGCCGGTACCTTATGGCCATTCTAATCATCATAATCTAATTTTATCCAGATGAGTTTAGATGGCCCGGAGAGAAAGTCTAACAAACATACATTCATTGTCACAATCTTTTGCATTTTATATTATTAGTAAAGAAGTAAGGTATGAAAACAGTATCAAAATCTGTTTTCATTTGTTAATCTTTGCAAATCGCCTTTTATTAATGTTAATCAAACGGTCAAAACAGATTTTTTATTTGTATCCCTATTGTTATATTACAAATGATCATCAGTACCATAACCGACATAGAAATTCAACGGTTGGACATAGACCTTCCCATGATAGGGAGATATTTGCCTATAATTGCCGCGCTGGGCAAGCACAGTAGCAATTGGCAACGTGGATGCTGCCGCCCATACAGAAATTACCACCATCTATCGGTTCTAGTGCCTCAGTCTACTCTTACTATACCTACTTCGCCTATACCCCACGGCTTTTACAATTGAGAAAGTTTGGTCTATATATTATATTATGTGGCAAGAGTTCATTTCGAAATTATAAACCTGCAATTGTTCAAATCAAATGGTCAAGAATCTTTAGACAATTTTGATTAAATCATGGCCTGTGACAGCATTAGCTGCTAACAGTTTGGTGGAAAACCTGTGATTGATGGGCAAGGGATCTATTAACAAAAAATAAAGTTTAAGAACCTCTGCACTAGATAATATATAAAAATTGTTGTGTTCAAATGTACATTTTAACACAAATGCAGATATTTTTACAAAAAATAAGTACAACTTGTACATGTTGTGTGTTTTCTCCAAGGCTAAAGAACGTATAGAATTTTTATCTATTCGCTTGTGCATTCTAATGTCAAAGTTTGCTTAACGTCTTGATGAAATTTAGGAGACATATATGATAAAAATACTTGTCATCCAGAAGAACAACCAGGAAATAAATTGTTTTCTTTTTTAAAGATACGACAAAGTATCTTTAAAAAAAAGAAAACAAAGGAAACACTGATAAATATTCAGTGACTTACTTCAAAGTTCGATTGTCACGGTTTTAAGTAATACCTATCAGTTAGTATAAAATAAACCTGTGATGTTTTAAAACTATTCCTTTTGATTTTAAAGTGAATTTTAAAATGGAATATAAAATTGAAATATATGGAAGATAACCCTGTAAAATATAGGCAAATGATCCGATTCCCGTATCACCGAAACTAAATCCACGCGAATGTTTTCGCAAACTCATTTTAAAATCCATTTCCTTTGCATAAGCGCTGTGCACCCATAACTACATTACACGCTCGACAAAATACGATGCTAACTCATTTCGAAAATTAACATAAAAAATCACAAAACATTAAGTATAAATGTATTTTAGTAATGTTTTGTGGGGTACCGGTGGAGTAGAATAGTACCTGTACCTCGCTCTGTTCCAGAGGTCGCAAGTGGCGACTTAGGTACTGGAACCGACAGATCGCAATTTGTATATCCATCCGATACAGTGTAAATCAAATGCATAGGGCGGGGATAGGCAGCAGCTTCCTCGTGTGGCAATTATGGGAAAAACCCTTCCTATCTTAGGTAGGTTTGTTGATGTTCCATCATTATCATAGCAGGCATAGAAATTTCACTGCCCCAGTACCGATCGCGTGCGTCTTGCCTCACTTTTGCTCGAGCGCCAAGCAGCTGCGAACGTTCTCACGACACTAAGAATTGCGACTGGACTATTTTAGAATTTAGTAGTTAATTATAATTAATTGTGTAAGTTATGTTGCTGGACAGTTATTATAGCGGTGCGGATAATTATGTTTCGTATTATTTAAAACCACCTCCGTCTATAAAAATACATTATATTAGTGTTTTAATAAATAAGAGAGCATTTCGACAATTCGTCTCTTTTATCTTATCAATAATTCAAGTAAGAGGATAAATAGAAAACAACCATGTTAGTGAATTTTATTTTAACAACCAGCATCGATTTTGTTGTAATTTTTTTGTTGTAATTAAAATGAAATGTCTCAAATAAAGTATGCGTTAGTATGCCCAATAAAAATAAACCCTTTATCTAATTGAAAATACAAATACAATGCACCCTAGTTTGGCGAAGCAGGTGTAGTACTAGGTAGGTACAGGATGATGTTTGCTTAATATTGCAAACGACATAGAATATTTGCTCGGCGACATAAGCGCGACTCAAGAGTTTCCGTTTAGCTGCATTTTTTTTGTTCCGCTCTAGCTGTATCTATATGAGCGAGAGATGATGTGTTGTATTGTGGGTCCATTATTGTGTAAAATTTAATGTTAAAATTTACTACTCCGTGATAAGTCGCTTAAGCACTTATGTTTTAGACATCAGACAACAGTGGACTGACAAATATTATACTTAAATATATATACAAGTACTACATAATTCAACACCCAGGCAGAACAAACACAAAAAGCTGCTATAGCCATATCCTTGTAACGAGAATCTATAGACTGCAGTGACGCTTACTATCACGCGGATTGTATGCTCGTTTGTCAACCCGGTCTATTAAAAAAAAGTACGTAGTGGGGGCAAACAAACTTTTAGGATCACTGCCACCAGTGCCATTGGGCCCATCAATATGATCGCTGCGATATGTCGGCGCGTAGGATTTTTCGTTGAACTAGAACAGTCAAACCAATGCTTCACTTGAGGTTGACCTCATACAAAGATCATCTGCATAGGCATGCATCTGCATACCTAACTTTTCACCAATTTTTACGGTCAAACAGCAGTGTTTGCATTTATATGTTACGGCTTGAAGGGTGAAAGAGACAGTCAAATTACTAGGTAATGTAGCACTTTAAGTCGCAACGCGCTTATCCTTGTTTTTTTTCTCTGGCATATCTGACAGAGATCGATGTGATGTAAAAGATGATGTTGTGACAACATTAAAAGAAGGAACATTGAGATGGTTTGGACATGTAGAAAGAATGAATGAAAATATACAGAGTGGATATATAGAGCGCAATTGAATTAAAGAGTTGGTATAGGACGACCTGGGCGAACATATCTTAACCAGGTAGAAGAGATAATATAGAAGGGCTAGATCAGGAGTGCTAATATTAAACGAGCGTGTATGAAAGGACTAATGCGAGTAAGGGAAGCGAGAGAGGTTTGCTAAGAGATCTATAGTCTCTGCTTACCCCTGGCATGATGTATGTATGTATGAACTGTCAGCCATTTTACACGTGCAGCTTGCAGCAGTTATGCCTTGTGTATGTGTATTCGTGTACAATCTAACAATGCTTTGAGGGTATTCGCCCCGCCATATCGATGTAGCGCCACCGTTACGTTCGCGGAAGCTCAGGTGGACGGCTTCGTCGCAGTAATGAGGTAGCTGTGCGCTTTTGCGCTGACTTGCTTGCAACAGTACCAATTAGGCTATTTGTTGATCGATGGGATGTCTCTTGGGTCACATTTAAGATTATATCAACCCTGGATTAAGATTATTATAACTAATATTAATTTTGTCTAAAATAAATGTTATATATAAATATATTTATTATTACTATGATAAGGAATATAAAGTGGTTATATAAGCATATAAAGTCCATTATGTGTGTTTACATTTGTAAAAAAATTATCTATACAGTAAAAAAAAATTCAAGTTATTTACTAAATGTATATGAAAGTAAATATTTTTTGTAAAATAATTGTTTGTTTTTTTGCGGGTAATCTTTAAACTGACCGTGACGTTACAAAGTATAACTTGGGTGTTTTATTTTTCATTTGTTGGGTAATACCGTAGGGTTCTGCTAATTATAATAAATAATGTGCTTATCATGCCAGTTTAGTGTGATTTCATTCTCGTTGATGTATTTTTACTCGTACATTTAGGGAAAACGATTTGTTTTTTGAGATTGTATTTCTTCTATAGAGAGGACTTGGGCTTAGGGTTGGTAACTTCTAACTCTCAACAAAAAATTTGAACGAAAAAAGAACAATGAATTTATATTTTATAAATTTTGATTTTGTTAATTTACAAGGTATTTCGATTGTTGCCATTTTGTGCTAATCCATAAATATGATTATTATACAAAAAGCGGTTATTCTCGAAACAACGAACAAAACATGTAAAAAAGTTAAATAAACCGCGTTTTAAAGCGATTAAAAGAGTAGTTTTATTATGAGTTGTGGTTGTCTGGCAATATTTATAAAATTTTACTCCAGGTCTTCAACACACATTTCATAAGTATATTATCTCGTATTTATCCAAACGTTGCTAAAAAGTTCTCTGCTCTAGGTGATAAGGCCGCAAATTTATAAAACTATTTTACCAACCTCTCCGACCGCGAGAACTTCACTTTATATCGCGTCGCATGTATACTTTAGTTCTAACAAAAGTGCCTGTGTCCTTTCATAATTATTTGCCCCTGTATCTCTTTGGGAGTCTACGTCAGTCTTTTTGTGAGCTTCATTGTAAATAAAAACATTTTGACGGAATTTTTCTTTTAGAATCTTAATTGGTTATTATACTTTTTTAAAGCACAACACATGCTATTTCACAATATCGACCGGATAAACTACAAGTGTCCAAAAAAAGATAAACTTACTTCCACATTTATAACCTTGGCAAGCCTATGTTGTATTAAAATCATAACAAACCTTATTTATAACTGAAACATTTTCAAGGATATTAAGCACGCACTTGCGATATTTTAGTAGGAAAGCCTGGGCAAGTCTAATTAGCTATAAATTTTGGATCAAACAAACGGTAAACGTAACAATCCAGTTCGCCTTAGGTGAGTAACAGCAGTACCTACAATTTAACCATTTACCGCCGAACACAGACGTGGAGGCGGGAAATCTTTGATATAATTTTGGGAGGCATATTGTTCGCTATGAAAATAGGATTTGTAGTACATAAACAGTCAGTAAATATATAATATTAGTAAATTACTATTAACTTACTATTTATTGGACGCAGTTGGAATTAATAAAAAGATCCATTTAACTTGACAACGTTTATTATCCGGTTAAGTAATACAGAGACAGATTAAAAAAGAGATTTTAATATAATACTAGATACAATGGCGCCAAAGTGTCAAAAATGGAAACAGTTTCGTTCGGAAACTGGAAAAAGGATTTTTGGTTATTATGTTAATAGACACCAATAAAAAAGAACATCACAGAAAAAACACGGAATGTTCTTTTACAGGCAACCTTTGGATGGAGAACAAGTCAAACTGGTGGTAGATTGAGATGTAACTGCTTAATAGGCACGTATAAATTATGCAATCAAATATATAATTAGGCAATCGATATTAATTGATTGAGTACAAATCAGGTTGGGAAAATTTGGCAGACTTATTATATTCAGAACTGTAAAATATGTTGAGGCTCTTTATTTTCTATGTCATTCTAGAAATATTAAACATTGTTATGTTTTGTTTAAAGTGTCTTCTATTATTTCCCTTACTTTGAAATATTTTTTGTAGTGCAAAGTAGAAAGAAATAAGCTAGTATTTTATGTAAATTTGTCCTTTAACAATGCATGTATACTAATAAACCTTTCTCTTTAACCATTCTATCTATTTAAAAAAATGCTTCAATATCAGTTGTGTACTTTTAAATATCGAAGCATATATTATACTTACAGATAGCGGATGTGTAGTAAAAGTAAGGCTAACCCCAAAATATTTTGGATAGGTTTGATACCTAGAGCCTTAGAAGACTGATATATTGAATAAATGATAAGTATTAAAATGTTAAAGTAATCTTCAGTTTAAAGATACCTGCTTATTCTAGGCAGTTCTCAGTGATTTCAATAATTCAGCAAAAATCTCAATATAATAATAACACATAATGGAACAGTCTTTTAGAAGGATCATGTTCAATCCGTTACCTTTTTAAAATTTGTTGTTCATTAGTATTGTCTACACAGGTGTAAACTGAATAAAATACAGTAAATTTATTTCTTGCTTACTGCATATTGATTTGTTTCGGGATAAAAAGTAAACAGTCCACATATGAGTCGATTGGTTTCTATACCTCTAGGGTACAGTAACCGATTGACTCGACACAGAAAAAACATTTCTCCCTTTTTATAGAACTGTATACTGTCCAAAGACGTCTATGAAATATGTGCTTGGACAGATTTTCGCAACCCGTTATTATATTCTCCAACTTCATGCTGTAGACATTGGTGACAAACCTCACCACACCTTAAGAACTATTTGATGTCAAAGTATGAGGATGAACTTTTAGTCGATGGCGAGCGCTCCGATGGTAGAAAGTGAGAATAATCCAAAACAGATTCTTAGAACACCACACATACAAGCGACAAAATACAAAGAGACAAAAGCTAAGATTTTTAATATCCTCTATGCATGTCTGCTTACAATTTCTGTCTTTAAATCCACATTTCCTGTCTTGAGCTGCTGATACAGTGAACATGTTTTTTATGAAAAACATTTAAATATCACTAGATCTTGAATGCCCGTGTGTATCAAACGTTCGTATTTAATCCAAGAACGTTGGCAAAGCGAGATTTACCTATTTACCCAGCGGCCGCGCCATATCTGCCAGAGTGCAGCTCACGCCATTTTCACCAGACGTTGCTCTTCTCAGACAGCCTCAAGAATTCAGTAAAACCATTTATTTTACTTACGCACGCATAAGTAATATTAGTACCATTCGAAGTCCACCGCTGGACATAAAACCCTCCAAGAAAGGGGGTGTTTTGCCCCTAATTGCCACGTTGGATAGGCGTATTGATAATTGCACAGCGCAGCTTTTCGCGAGGGGGATGCTGATGACCATCCCCGCCCTGTGCACTTGAGCTACACGGTTTTTGATAGATATACCACCATCTGTTGGTTTTGGTACCATAATTACCTCTTACAAAACCTGGTACAGTGGGAGGTACTGTTCTACTCTGCCGGTAACTCACGGCCAATTAGCTGTCTGTGACATTTTCACATGAATATGTGGCGCTAGTAATACTACGCTATCCTAGAAGTCATTCAACGCCATATAAATTAGAAATTGTGGATCCTTGCAGTTACTACTGACGCTATACGTTAGTTTGTCGGTGCAATGATACCGGAGTGAACTTACTGATATGTGAAATACTAGGTAGTAACCTAGTATTTCACATATCAGTAAGGTAATGCTGCATTAGTACTTATTTTAGTCGCCAAGCAGCGCTAACATTGTTGTGTTCCGTTTTGAAGGTTGAGAAATGCAGTGTAATTTCAGAGTAATTGTGACGTAAACTCCTTAGGTCACAAGATTGCTGTAGTGTTACGAGCATCTAAAGTTTGAAATAACCGTCTTACTGCCTTACGTAGACCGCTCGCTTGTTCGTTTACTTAGTACTATATAGAGACGACGTCAATTTCATTAATTATAAGGGTGATAACACGATTTTTTTTCTTGTATTGGAACGAAAGTCGGCCGTTGGCTTTCAACCGGCACTCGAAATCGAAATCGAAAGGCAATCGAAAAACGCAGATTTTGCGACGGTAATGCGGCTGGCTAACCCCGGCCTAAGCATTTGAGCTACACAGTTTCGGATAAATATACCGCCTTCTGTCGGTTCCGGTACCGTACGTGCCTCTTACGACAGTTGGTAGGGATATTCTATTCTAGTCTGCCGGTACCTCTCGCCACGTATTGAATTATACTTTGGAGTTTATATCTATACATAACTATACAATATAATTATTAAATATCGCAATCACTCAGTCACGCCTTAAAGAGGAAGTTTGTAAAACTTCATGGTATATTATGCTACGAAGGATACTAAATTAAGTACATACATCTGGATGTAATTTTCGGGAACATATCTAATTAATTAAGTTTAATTAAGACTGTTTGCTTTTATTTCGAATCACCCTTGCGCCTAATTAGACTCTTGTTTTAATTTATTTTCGCTGAACATCTATTCTGTGAATAATTAATCTTAAAATTAATTTCAAAGTTTTTGACAATGGAGCTGTAAAGGAGGTTTCCGTTGTAAATTTGGTTTTCTCTTCTCGTTATGTTTGGAAAAAGGAAAGATGAAGTTGCCTAATAATTTAACATAGCCGTAGGAAGTCCATTATTTGACTTAGGCATCCCAAATAAATTCAGACATAATTGACGCGCTTGGCAGGCGTGGTTGTAATCTCAGTCACATCAACAGTTGATATTGTTCCCGTGAATATGAAATTACACAATTGCTCAGTGTCAGTTAAGATGACATTAAACTTAATGTAAATGAATTGTGCTCGGAAGACTTTTACTGACGAGAGATTTTTAGTGTTCCTTATCCCATAACGAAATTTATAGGTGTCACTTTGTTGTTATTTTAAGACTTGTAAGGCTTTTTCTCGGTAGTAAATAAATTCACACACCAACTCATACATTGATCTGACGAGTGTTAAGTCGTATTAAGGACATCGGACAGCAGAGCAGTCACAACAATGAAATACATACTTAACACTAAAGCACAGAACAAACACAAATATTCATACATGCATTACGCTATCTCCACTCGTAACGATTTTGGCATACCTCTCTCGCTTTCTTTACTTGCATTAGTCCTTTCAAACACAGTCGTTTATCCATCATAAATATACAAACCCAAAACTTTTGGAGCCCAAGATATAAACACTAATTATACTTTCTCTGCAGTCTCTTGAAACTGTGAGAAACAAACTTTTCTCACAATTGCAAGTCCAATTCAAAATTTAAAGAGACGGTCTTTCAAGTCATATTATCTAATACTTCGAAATCGAAACCAGGGTAATTCCTATAAACTTAGAAATAGAACGGTCCGGTACAAGTAGCAGTGATTTTATCTTGTGCGGTTGGAGAGTCAAGCCCGCCTTAGGCAAATATTAGGTAATGAATATTGGATTTACGTCTGGTTGTTGCTTATGTATTTAAGTACAATAATTGTAATTCCTGCTGTCTGATGTCCAACACTCAAGTGCTTTGAGCGACTTATCTTGTAGTCAAGTAAACGCATGAGACGCTTTGTCAATTAGTTAATTATTATTATTTCATTTATCGTTACAATCTGGCGAGTAGATAGGGCTTACAGGACAAGTGAAGGAATCATCGAAAATTATTATTTCTTTAAATAATTTGGTACGGAAACCTCAGGGTGGAATGCTCGCACTTAACCGGCTCTTGGTACAGCCTCAACTCATTTCGTTCCATCTGTCATCGAATCGAAAAAAACGGAAAAGTTATAGGTAAAAGATAAACCCTGTACGAGGAGCAGTTGAAATTCCTTATGGCATTAAATGATTGTCATGGGTTCTTCATGATTTTAACTGCAATTTTCTGCTCGATGCGTCTCAATGGAACCGTTGGGCTGCCGTTCAATCTTGAAAGAGCTGTTATTCCGTCAAAATTGTGTTTTTTTAATAGCTCCAGCAGTTCATTCGAATATTTAAATTTTCACCGCTCTACCAATTCCGCGCGGTAGCGTCAGGCGCGCAGCGAGCCGTGAAATGTATGCCAAAATATATGCGGTCTTAATCGTATGTATATTGATTGGTTCTTTTATACCCCTAACAAATGATAAAACAACCGAAGAACACGTTTATTTGTAAGCGGCAAATACAATTGTACAATCAATTAAAAAATGCCTCAATAGCGTAGGTTTAAAGCCTATAGAAGGAAACACGAGAGGAGTAAGACCAATGAGGTGTGTTTCTTTACTGATGTTGCATTGGGTTGGTAGAGTTGATTACCTACAACTATTGTACGTGAGGTACGGGCAGAGTAGAATAGTACCTCCCGCTGCACTAGGTGTAGTAAAAGGCGACTATGGTACCTGAACCGAAAGATGGCGGTATCCATCAGTGTAGGTAAAATGCACAGGGCGGGGATGGGCATTCCTTTCACGAAAGCTGCGCTGCGCGATTGCCAATACGCTTGCCCAGCAACTATGGCCAAAACATCTCCTTTCTTGAAAAGCATATGTCCAGCAATGGACTGTCAATGGCTGGTGATAATAATTTTTTTTTGTACAAACATGTACAGTGTCTTCGTGCAGCAGCTGGGGCAGATGCGTTTTATCATGGCATGATGCTGTTCCAATCCAACTGGCGCATGCGACCTGGCATAATCGAAAGATGGCGGTATACCTGAAGCAGTGAAAATTCCGTCGCGCAGCAGTTATGGTCAATTTCTTCCTTTCTTGGGGACGCCCACGTCAGGCAGTAGACGTTTTACGGCTGCTTCGTTGATGATGTGTAGTACAAACCTGTGAATATATGTGTACATTGCACATAATATTTCACAAGTTCAAATTGTCTATAGGCTCTATATATAGTCCTTAAGTAGCCGTACAGTATTTTTTGACAATTGTAAAATAACGGCAATCTACATGCAAACGCTAATCGTAGCGACAACACACTACTACTTTAAGTTTTGGACATCTTAAAACATGTCCTAATCCTTAAGGCGAATAGTAATGCAGATAGTTGGTTCACATGCGTGTCTTTGGGATGCGAGGTAGTTCAGTACGAGTATCAGTCACTAAAAGAAAGAACTTAACTTTGTTTTGCCAGATATTGTTTGAATTCTGGATGAGAAAATAGTTTGAAACTCTACAGAATTAGACATATGAATGTACAGTACACAAATGTGACATAATTTATACATAAATACATTACTTATATGTGGCATAGTTTGCAATCATAGTGAAATAATTTGGAAAAGAAAACGAGAACTTTGCTCGCTTGGTGTTAGCAACCGCAGAGCGGAGCTTTCGCGACGGGGATGCTGCTGCGCATCCCCGCTCTGTGGATTTTTAGCTACGATTTTGGTTCTGGACACCTGATACAGGTAAAGGTACTATTCTACTCTGCCGGTATCTCAGCCTGAGTGAGTTGTGATGTGTTTTGATAATAAGTGACTAGTATTAATTAGTTAATTTTTATTATTGAGTTACTAGCATTAACGAACCAGTGATATCTAATTGTCGGTAGAAATAGGTGAAAGCGAGGTACCAATGCAGACGATCTTTGTTTAAGGTCTATCTACTTAATATAAATCTCATGCATCGCTCCCAAGTGTCAGAACTTCTTTTCCCGTTCTTCCAGAAGACTAAATTAGCAGCAGGTACTTAAGTCATATCTTATATTAACCATCTCCGAAAGTATAATCAGAATCTACTCAACTGTGTAATCTCAGACCTCAACACAAAGAAAAGTGTCCCCTCCACCCGTCACCTGAGTTAATACGCCAAGTCGTAGTTACCAGAGCTGACCAGGATTGTAACAGTGATATTTTTCGGCTCAAGTGCAATGAACCATCAACAGGCCCGATAGCGCAGACGGTAGTGATCCTATCTTATGTGCCAAAGGTCGTGGGTTCGGGTCCCCACCCAGGACAAATATTTGTATGATGATAGCAGTATTTGTTCTGTGTCTGGGTGTAAAACTTTTGTATTTAGGTATTATAATTGTGCTTCTTCAGTTTCCTAATGTCCGTAACATAAGTGCTTAAAGCGACTTATCACGGAGTCAGATCAATGTATTGGATGTTGTGTGAATTTATATTTAACTGAGTAATAAAATTAGTTTATATAATAAACAACCCCACTCCATTAGTAACATAACATTTGCTTGTTTTTAGACACCCTAATTTAATGATAAGTAATTTAATTAATATAAATGTTGCCTTTTGTTCGGAGGTCGCAACTGTTGCGTTGGAACCTAAACATACAATGCGAAACAAACACGCCTAGAACGTTTGCTTTGTATTAATTGTTACATGTTCTCATTCAGAAGGGCGTACTATTTATTCTCTTGTTTATGATTTTAGTCGTTTGTACTTAAAGATACTAATAGTGTATAATAGGCAGGCCGTGTGATACCGGTAGAGAAGAATAGTACCTCCCTTGTACCAGGTGTCGTGAGAGGTGAAATCCATCCGAAAAAGTGTAGTTCAAATGCAACAGGCTGGAGATGGTGAGCAGTATTCCCGTCACGAAGCTACGCTCTGTAATTGTCACCACGCTTGCCCAGTGCAGCAATTTTTGGCAAATTCCCAAGTTTTGGGGTGGTTTATGACTGAACATATACCAACCCAGAACTAGGGAACGACCAGCGCTGGCAGTGGACGTTTTACGATTACTGTGATGGGACAGACATAATGGCACGGACGATAGTGTTCCTATCTTATAGGCCAATGGTCGTGGGTTTGATCCCTATTCAGGACAAACATTTGCCATGACTTGTGTCTGTTCGGTAGCTGGGTTATATAACTATGTTTTCTAGTATAATATTTGTGGTACCTCTGTTGTCAGATATCCGTAAAACAATTGCTTTATAAGATATTGTGTAAATATTATTGTAAAAAAAGAATAAAAATCATTGTTCTACGACTATAGAAGTATCTTTAATCCTTTAAGCGTAAATTGGCTTCAATGCGTGTCCTGTAATAATATTACATGGATAATTTAATTAAACCCAACTACCCTCGGCGCATATTACATTATCACCGCAAACTGTCATTCGTAAGTTATTTTATTTTACTTTTAAGCAACTAATCGTGAAATAATAGAAAAAATTACGTAAGTATATAAATAATTTAACTGTTAAAAATCGAGGTGTATGTTAATGTTAACATTTAAGAACTATATTCAAAAAAGAAATGATAAAACAACCCCATGATATTTTAAAATGTGATTGAAATAAGACAGTACCAATAAAACTGATTCTAATGATAAATTAGTACTTCTAAATAATCGTTACAATCAGTTTTGATATAAAATTAAATTTGGAATAAATAAACTCATCTAAAACTCCAAATGAATACAGCAATTTATTTTCAGCGTTAAACATTTATTTGCTTTATTTGTCGAAGCAAAATTCGCGAGTCAAAGAGATAAAGGGATATCTCAAACAAAATCTCGAGGCTCGCAAAGAGGTAAAAAACTTGACAAATGACTTTGTTAATTTGTCGCACCCTAAAGCAACGGTAGTTCTTAGCAAATTGCGAAATCCACGACCCAGGCTTGATATATGAACCACACGAAAATAATATTATATATTAATTATTATGCATAAATGGAAGATTTTCAATATATATGAATTTAAAAGTTGAACATTTTTAAGCCGACACATCATGATCATTTCAGAAAACGAGCGACCAGGATTTGCTGTAAATCCTGAATAAACTGCAGCTTCTTGTTTTCTGAAAATCTCCTTAAAACTTGTGGGAATTTGTGATCAATTTGATTAGTGATTTCAATGTAAAAACCGGTCACCGGGATATAGCACAAACATTTTGTTCTAGTACTAGTTTCGAATTTGCTAAATATAAGAGACATGTTACATGTCATACCTATATGGACATGCCTTCTCTAATTATTATTACCTATTATAATAAATCTAGCCAAGTAAGCAAGGTAAAAGAAGTGAAGGAATTTTTAAAGGGTCGGCAACGCGTGAGTGATGCCTCGGTGTTGTCAACTTCCATAGACTGCGGTACCGCTTACCATCACTTGTTTACCACCTTATTGACATAAAAAAAGCTGCGAAGGAACAGCCAGCCATAATTATCTTGGACTGACTAGAGCTGACAGTATGTAGAGCGCGATACACTTGATTTTTAGAGACACTTCAGGTAACAACTAGCAGCTATAGGGCTTGCAGCACTTTCTAGAAGAACTTGGCTGGCCAGAATAGGGCTAGCAGTCCAGAAATACGCAGAAAAGATCAGACCAGCCACAGAACTGGCTGTTAAAAATATGTATTTAAGTATTATATGTCTGTAATACAAGTGTTTTAAATGAGTCCACCATAGAGTCTGGTCTTAGAGATAGTATAAGATGTTGTGTGTGAATATATCCTCAAGCCGCAAGGTTGGCAACGCGGTAGTGATATCCATGTGATATTACGTGCATCTATAGGCTGCAGTGACGCTTACTATCACACGGATGCTTGACCTGGTGTATTAAAAATAATTACAAAATAGTAATAGTACGTGTTTGAATATATAAGTCATGGGAATATTAATTATGTACAGCATAAATAAATATACGGTTATTAATTTCCTACAAATTATGTTCAATTCAAATGCGAGCAATGCTTGAATAAATACTTTTCTTCGGCACCACATTAAATTAAGTGAAACCTTATACTTTAAAGATATAGGTGTGCTTTGTCTGCTATGCCCATTTATTTATATTTATATATTCTTTACTGGAAGTAAGTTTTGCATCTTTGTCACTCTTTAGAATTGCATTCAATCGTCGAACAAGTTTAAACATGTTTCAAACAATCGATATTTATTTGATTTATTTATCGACCTTGTCCAAAAAAAATTGAGAAAATGTATAAAACCAACGGGGCAAATTTTTTTTCTATTATTTTATATTATTATTTAACTAGTTAACCTCAATGTGGGTACCGGCAGAGTAGAATAGTATCTCCCTCTGTATCGGGTGTCGTAAGATAAGGTACTAGAACGACAGATGGCGGTATATCCACCCGAATCTGTGTAGCTCAAATGCAAAGGGCGGGGATGCGCAGCAGCATTCCAACCGTGAAGGCTGCGCTCTGCGATTGCCAGCACGCTTGCCAAGCGCGACAATTATGGGTAGGATTCCCTCTTACTTGGGGAGGCCTATGTCTAGCAGTAGACTTATAATGGCTAATGTGACGAAACCTCAATGCAGTTAGTTATAAACAATTATGTAACAGTAAGTACAAAACAATACACTACGAGTAAACTAATTCTTTGCACTGGTAACTTTATGTATGTCGACTGGTAACTTTCTTTTGTTTTTATTTTATTCAGAACCATTATAGCTCTTATCAGTCATTTGCTTAGCACACATTACTTGATTAGCAAGGCTATACAGTCTATGGTGCGCTTACAATGAGTGTTTACTTACGGAGCCCGTACGTGAATTCTATTGTCGAACGTTCGTGGATGTGGAAATGTAAAATGCAGGAACGTAGCCGAAAAGCGGATTGCAAAAGTTGCATTCTGGAATCCAATTAACATTATTTAGGTAGATATGAAAGAGGTAGTAAAGCAGCAGATCTTATATTTAAATATAGAATCAGAATATTTTATAATATAATATATGTTCTAAATTTAAAAAACAGCATTTTTGATAAATGAAATTTGATACGGTAAATATAACAAAATAATTTCAATTCTCAGAATGTGGAACAGAAACGTTTCAAAAGTTAAACAGTTACCTGCTTGTTTGGTTATTTGTGTATGTGTGGCATGTAATTGGGTATCAAATTTCTTTTGCAAAGAAGTCTCGTTGCAGGCAGTGTCTAAATAACAAATTTATTTAAAGATCGACTTGAAACAAAACTTTTTGCATTTTGCTTGTAGGGTGACTGGCTGATAGATATAATGATAAAGAAAAAATTTACATTACTAAAAGCAAAAAATAAGAAATCTATGAAATTGCAGAGAAACAAAGGCTCCATGTATGTATGCTAACGAATCACGAATCACGTGATCGCCATAATCGCGAATATTATTTATTAAGTATTAATTTGAAAACCATTTACTATACTATTAACATCAAAAGCGTCTTCAAAATGCCGTCACGCCATTACAAGCTTTATTTCCATGTAATTAGACACTGTCTGTCTAATCCAGGCATTATTTGGAGTTGCCAAGATAGCGGATGAATGCGCGGCACGTTGCCGGAGCCTATTTTTCATGTTATCGGCGGGATGGATGGCCGCCGTCACAATCCTGGGGGCGATTTGTCTACGTCCTGCTTACAATTAGGTTGTGTCCACAGAACTAGCGGGAAAATGTGACAAGAAAAAGTATAAGACGATCGTGTGATCACAAATATGTCACAAACGTGTCGGCAACCTTGTGAACTGAAGAAAGCGTGTCACATTTACCCAGTAATTTCACCGCCTCTCTAACTCTTCAAACTGCATGTTCCAAAGGCATGCTATTTTAAAAAGGCCAACATCATATCACTGTCGGATTATGAAGCGTAATTGACACCATCCATGAAGGTGGTATATATGTTTTCTAATTTCGAATATACACAATTTTTTATCTGGAACTTGTTTAATTAGTATTTATATTTGTCACTTATTCTGATACAACATTTGTCACTTTTGTGAACGATTACCGTTAAAGTAAACGAAATAATAATAATAAATACTTTATTGTACACCAAACATAAAAATATATGAAAAAAGAAAACAGTAATTATAAAGTGCAGTGGGCAGCCTTAATGCAAATACAATTTCTTCCAGGCAACTTTTGGATGGAAAGTAAATGAAATAAAGAGGTAGTAAGAGGTATCAATAGGGTCAATAGAAAAATATATTAAATATACATAATATAAATAGATTGTATTTAAGAAAATATAGTTAGATATAACTATAATAAAAGACAGTGATCCCAATCAAAACGTCGATGAAATGCAAAAACGAGAAATAAAGCGTTTAAAGTTTGTTGTTTTATTATGAATATTGAACGCATAAGTATAAGAACTATTGAGTAATTGTGCCTGGGTTTGTATTAACGTCCAACTAACCGTTAGTTAAGGCATGGCAAACCTTGAGCGTTGACTACAAATACAGAAATTTTAAAGAAGTTTCATTGGTTGCAGTAATGGTATTGGCAAGTGTGGGTGACTCCATTTTAATGTAGATTATAAAATATTAGGGTACGGTGTTGAAATGAAAAAGGAAACAGAATGGTTCCTCATAAACTTAGATATACCTCACATAAAAAAACGAGAAAGAAAACGAATGAGAAATGATTTTTTGTTCAAAACACAAAAATAGTATATATAAAAATTATCTCAACCTAAACATCTTTCTTATCGTAAGTCCTATATTTTATATTCTAGAAAATCATGTTGTTTCTGGGTAATAATAAGTGAATTAATAATTATTTTCTTTGTTAAAATAGATTTGCTTACTTGCTTATGTCTGTCTATTTGCTTCTTCTATGTAGAGGATTTGATCTACAACACTAGAAGCACTGAATATATCAAGTATATAAGCGAAGGGGCCCGATGGCGCAAACAGTAGTGGTCCTATCATATCCGGGTCGTAGGTTAGATCCCCACCCAGGATAAATATTAATAAGATGATTTTTCTGTTTGTTCTGTGACTAAGTGTTAAAAAATAATATTTAAGTATTACATTTATGATTCATCTGATGTCCGTAACACACGTGCTTTAAGCTACTTACCATGGAGTCAGGTCTTTGTATTAAATGTTGCTTGTGTATATAGTGGAATTGGAAATCATTTGGGGGAATCTATGTTCAGGACTGGACATATAGGAAAGTAGGTCTGTTTAATATTTTTAGTGCATTATATTCAGCTTTGTTTGCACAAAAAATAATATCTTACCCTTATAACCAAAGCCGAGCTAGACGAAACATAAAATAAATCCATTATATTATTCGATAGCGAACTCAATTTTTGTACAGAGATATTGTATAACTAACAACAAGAGTACAAACATTTACAAGTAAATTCATACCATATAATAACTAGCAAGTAAATATTCTGCTGACTACATCCAGCAGTATTCAAGATAGTATCCTCAAATGTCTCTCATTACTTTTACGGCATCTCTCTGAGATAAACCATGAAATTGGCTTGTTCGCAGTTAAGAACTAACTTGATTGCGAGTATAAAGAGGCAATTTGACATTGTTGACTGTTGATAATTTTTGTCGTTGCCATAAAATACTAAGTGTGCGTTGGTTATACGAATTAATTTCTGCCACCGTAATTTTATTATAGTAGACTTGAGTTGAGATATTTAGGTAAATAAACATTACAATGGGGTTTCAATAAAATAGTTACCCACCTCTGTACCAGGTGTCAGATTGCGGCATCTATCTAAATAGCCGTAGCGTAAATTAAGTATTTCGGGAATGGAATTTCGACCTTGTTAAGTTACGGAATACCTTAATCATGCGCTTCTATAATATAAGCAGTGAGGTATCGGCAGAGTAGAATAGCTCTTTACCGGATGTCGTAAGAAACAACTAAGGTACCAAAATCGACAGATGGCGGTTTATCCGTCCAAATAAGTGCGGCTCAATTGCACGCCGCCAACACGCCCGCCCAGCCCGGCAAATATGGGCAAAATTCCCTCTTTCTTCGGAGGCCTATGTCCAGCAGTTGACTTTCAATGGAAGATAAATATAATAATTAGAATTAAAAAGGGCTGACTAAATGTCAAAGTATGATCTTTATACAAAGTATGTAAGTATAGAAACAAAGAAAAAATTTTCTAATTATTAATTCAATTGCTATAACTCAAAGCCATAATTAAAGCCACGGCATAAAGTTCAGTTTTTGAAGTATTCCTGGGCGGTAAATATAAAGATCGGAAGCAAATGAAATCTTCAAACAAATCCGATTGATGTTATTATTTACGATTGTACACAAAATTTCGGAAAAATGTATATCATAGCTTTATACTGAAATGTCAAAGGAACACATTATAGGTAAAACAGAAATATGTTTACGAACGAAACGAATGTCCCTTGAACATGAGTATCCAATGCCAACCCCTGGATATCGCAAATGTTCAATGCAAAATCATGTTGGTACCGCCTAAGGCTATGCAGGGCCTATTATTCCGTACAGTTCGTGTATTCAAATTGTACTTAATTAGCGTTTATGTGATCCTATACAGGGTTCCATAGCCTAATGAAAAAAAAATTATTATGAATTCGTCGTATCTGTCCGTACATATATCACAACCAGTTTTCCAAATCTATAAGAACTAACTATTGAAACTTTTAAGTAGAGTTATTCTGTGAACCGCATTTAGATTTTCATACGAAAATCGATACAAAAAAATAAATGTTGAGTGTTTCCCATACTTAGGATTGAAACTTGATTCTTTTTTATCACACCCTTACGTGTGATATCTATCAATTGATCATCAAAATGATATTGAGGTTTCTAATGTAAATTTTTCACACGAGAGATACTTCCAAAGTGGCAAAATGTGTGTGTCCTCCCCTTCTTATTAGAGAATAATAAAACAAATAAATAATCATTAGATTTTTTAATACGTCATTAATCATAAAATGCAATTTTAGTTTTTCAATCAACTGCTACGGAACCCTTCATGGGAGACTCCATCTTGCACTTGGCCGCCTTTTGGATATTTTAAGCATTTGTCAAATACAATCCGAAAGCCAGGTTAACATTAAGCCAGGCAAAGGTTATCTTTTTGTTTCCCACAACATCTCATACATTGACCTGATTTCATGGTAAGACGCTTAAAGCACTTGTGTTACGGACGCCAGTCAACAGAGGAATAACAATTATAATACTTAAATACTTATATTAACCACCTAGATACAGAACAAACAAAAATATCATCAAAATATTTGCTCGGGGTGGGAATCGACCCCGCGACCCTTGTCGCATCTATCGCACAAGATAAGATCACTGCCGTCTGCACCATCGGGCCCATCATAAAAATCTTATACTTTTTACTATACTTATTGATATTAAAATATCACCTGTATTTGTTTGCTGTCTTCGCAGTTTCTATAATTCCAGGGCGTATGTGTACCGGAACCGACAGATGGCGGTATATTAAACCGAAACGGTGCTGCTCAAATGTTCCATCACCCTTGCGCAGCTATATTCTGTGATTGCTACCAGGCTTGCCCAGCGCAGCAACGGGAAAAAAACCCTTGTATGTATATATATAATACGTTTTGGAGATAATCTCCAGTAATACTTAACTGATTTAAAAAAATCGTTATTTTTGAAACAAAATTTTGTACATTTTAACTAATAATTTAAAATATAAATGGTAAAAATGTTGTTCTTTGTTCCTTTAATTTTCCTCAAACATAGTTTTTGGTGGGCTACCTTTCCTATCTGAAAAAAGTAAATGAACTGCGTTTTGAATTCGTTAAAAAGTAGGTTTATTGTGAGTAGTGAACGCGTTATTGCTAGAAAATATTTAATCTATTTACGTCGTGCAATTTATCATATTCTACAGTTTTACTCTATTTTATTCTATTAAATACTTTCCTAATTTAACATGCTGGTTTAGAGATACAATTGAGCAGATATTATGTTTAATGTTAATAAAAATGAGTTAATCTTTTTAATAAAGTCGTTATTTTAAGCAGCATGATAAGAGCAACCCGATGCTTGTACAGACGACGGCACGTGCCCAACCCTCATCAAACTGGCTATGTGCATTCCAATAAAGTATATTGGAACCCTCTAGGCGGCTCAATAAACGTGTCAATTGCTATCTACCCCATTTTACAATTTTTGTATACCTACCTACCTTCACACCTCTACCTTTCAAGGATAATATAATAAAAAGAAGTCTTTATCAACCAAGTTTTCCAAAAAGATTGCGCAGCTGATTATCAATTACTTCTACTAGTTTTCTTGTTTGATATTGAATAATATCGGCAGAGTAGGATAGCACCTCCAGGGGGAGGTCCAGTAGGATAGCAGTTCAGGGGAACTAGGTGTCGTAACAGGCGACTAAGGTACGAAAACCGACAGATGGCAGTATATCCATCCAAAACATTGCTGTTCAAATGCGCAGGGCGGGGATGGGCAGCTGTATCCTCGTCATGAAAGCAGCGCGACAAATATGGTCAATAAACACCCTTTCTTGGGGAGGCCTATGTCCAGCAGTGACTTTATGATGATGATTTAAGATCATATTTGAATAGAAAAAAACAATGTTATTAAATAATGTAATTCAGAATTTCTATGCACGAAATCTCTAAAAGTAATTAAGTAACTATTATATTTTATCGATTGCTCTAATCTTTGATATTGTAGAAATGGCGCTGATTTCTTAGCACAATAAAACATAAAGAAAAGTTTTACGTGTCTGCTGTAGTCTCGGAGGCTTGACGGCAGTGCAGTCCCCTGGCATAGAAAAGATGTAGGTTCGAGTACCGCTTAACATATTATTAATTTTGATTCTTCTGAGTTATAACGCTGGCTGCCAAAAACATTGTCATAAAACTCGTCTAACAACTTAAATAATTTTTTTGTCTGGGCATAAGGTATCTATAGACTGAAATCAACCCACAAGAAGGTTCCTAAATTAGAAAAGTATTGAAACAAAGTGACGAATAAAAGTTAGTGACTATATTACAAAATACAAAGACGAATAAAAACAAAGGAGAACGAACAGCTTGCAAAAAGTTTTATTCCAGTGTATTGTGGTTTTCTCGTCTCTCATTACATCTAAAAAAAATTAAATATTTCTAAAGAATTATATAGAGCTACAGAGAAAGCTGCTAGCTATTGTTCAGAGCAGACTAACATTTAGCTATTTATAAAAAATATCTTACGATTCAATTTACATATATTTCCATATAAAACTAAATTGGTATCAAATCAGCCATTGGAAGTACACGGTTGGATATAGACCTCCCCAAGAGAAGAGGAATTTTGCTATATTTGCCGCGCTGGGTAAGCGTGTTGGCAATCGCAGAGCGCAGCTTTCGCGACGGGGATTCTGCTCCCACCCCCACCCTGTGCATTTGACCTAAACTGTTTCGGATCGGTACCTTAGTCCTTTTACGACACCTGGTGCAGAGGGAGGAGCAGTGTCTTTATAGTAAGTGACCAGTATTAAATATTAAGTTACTAGCATTATAGGTGACTATAAGAACAGGCTAGACCTAGTTTAAGTACTTAAGTATGAAAGTGTATTTTAGTTTAAGTTTCCTTTTGTTGTTGAATAAAGTAATTATTATTATTATATTATTAAGGAACCAGTGATATATATTTAGCGGTAGAAATAGGTGAGAGTGAGGTACCAATGCAGACCACCTTTATGTAAGGTCTACCTCATGCAAATCTCATGCATCGCGCCCATGTGTCAGAACTTCTTTCCCCGTTGTTCTATAAGACTTGATTAGCTGTAGAAACTTAGTCATATCTTCCTTTAGCCATTAAACTATTGGTACGTGCGTACAAATTACATATTTTCTTTTTAGGAATACCTAAAAATACTCGGACCTTTTTGGAAAACCAATCTTTTTTTAGCGTATATTGTATGCGCGCTAATAATTTCCTTATCCACAAAGGCTCGCAAATAAACACGGATATACTATAAATGATGTATGTCCAATGAAGGTCCGTGTCGAATTCGTTTCGGATATCCGGAGGCACGAAAATGATCCGTGTGATGGGCTCGTCGGAATTAAAAGGGGGTATATTGAAACCGGATGTATTATTCATGGCAATGAATTTACAACGGACTTTTCACTTTGCCGGTGCGAAACGTAGTTTTTTTTAAAACGGCGTTCATTCGCAAATTTACAGTGCTGTCGATTGTGCTGATCAGCTGTGTCAATATTTTGAAC
This sequence comes from Heortia vitessoides, assembly GCA_020976665.1. NCBI lineage: Eukaryota > Metazoa > Arthropoda > Insecta > Lepidoptera > Crambidae > Heortia > Heortia vitessoides. Next base: position 14,703,598 of record JACJUM010003129.1, read on the forward strand.
TCTCATGTACCATCCGATATATCATAGAGTCTCAAATAGAAGGCCTTCAATAAATAATAAAAGGTTGGTCTGTCTAAACCAACGCTGGTAGTAGTTTCATGCAACACTTATTCCTTAGTTTTAAGACCCTTCTGACGCCTGCAAACTAGTTTTAGAAGGCCTATTTCTAATATGATAGGTGACTCTTATTATCCCGTAGGGTCCTCACAATATTTCCATCCATTCGATCATATTTCCCACTACCGTTCTCGGCTGGCTTCCTATTCGAGAACGTCGCAAAATTCGAGTTCTAAGCATACTATTTTCGATACTTTTTGATCCGTACGCACCAATTTACTTAAAGGACAGATTCCAATTCCTATTTTCTTCTCACGAACGTAATCTCCGTTCTTCTAATACTCTTTCACTCTTAACTCCTTCTCATCACTCTAGTTTTTTGACAAACTCTTTTACAGTGACAGCTATACGACTCTGGATCGAGCTTCCGTTGAATATTAAGCAATCCCCAAACAAATTTATCCTGAAACGCTGTCTCCGTTTTATATTTATTGCGTTTATTTATACAAATATGTATGCCACGTTTATTTATTTTGTATAAGTATATATTGCCTGCACCACTATATATATATATTTTTCTGTTTTGTGTAATGGTTTACTGGGAGATAATGCCATCTGGCATTAAGTCCGCCATTTGTACATTTTGTAACATTTTGTGCAATAAAGTTAAATAAATAAATAAATAAATTATTGAGTCTAGAACTTCCTATTTTATATAATTTTAATAGTTTCAAAGTGCTTGTTATTTGCCTACCTTGGAATAAAGAATATTTCGAGTTTGATTTTTAAATAGGTGTTGCAGGTAACTTGTGAATCCTAGCAAGTAATGAAAAGGGCAATGGTTTTAGCGTGGTAGTGTCAAGAATGACAAGATCCGTAAAATAAAAGTTACAGTCGTGCATATGTGAAGGTTTTTTATTGTCTGTTAGTCGCTACTTCATAAGTTTGAATACAGATGTAAACCTTTTTCAAATAAATAGCCCATCGTGTTAACAAATTAAGGTGGCAGTTGTTGGGCAGTTAAGTTTTGAGTGGCGACCACGTCCTAGCACAACATATGATGCCACATAAAGGTGGACAAACGATTTGACCAGAACATTTATATAACTAAAAAGAAAAGCTTATAAGTATATTTCATCAACTTTGAACAAAACACTATATAATACCATATAACTATAAATATGATATAATACTGTATAATAATATGATAATTAACTCCCCTCTTTTAATTCTTGTTGTTTGCGTGTTGTAGTTCTTTTTTTATTTTTTTTTTGTAATTATTGTCTGTAAGCTTAGTATTTAATTAATTTTTAAATAGTGAATGTATTTTAGTGAAAGATGCAAGCAGCTGTAACACAGTTTATACTAGTACGGCTGCCGTCGTTTTAGCTTATCAGTATATATGTAATCTATTGTTTTTTGTTTATATTTGTGTAATTAGGTTAAAAAAGAGTTATTGAGTAGATTAATAAATTATTATTATCATTATCACATTCATTTTCCAATCTGCAACTGATTACCGATATCACCGTTTTTATTGCATGGAAATCACATATGGCTTCTTTTGCGTGTTCACAATCTGTTACAATCCAAATTTGCCTGTGTCCCGGCAGAGTATAATAGTACCTCCCCTGTACCAGATGTCGTAAGAGGCGCCGAAGGTACCTGAACCGACAGATGGCGGTATATTCGAAACAGTGTAGCTTAAATACACAGGGAAGGGATGGGCAGCAGCATCCCCGTCGCGAAAGCTGCGCCTTTTTAGGGAATACCTATATCCAGCTATGGACTTCCAATAGCTGATATACTGATGATAGGGTGAAGAAGAATCCTATAAAAATTTATTAACTTTTATTATGTTCGTGGATGGCGGTATTTTTATTTATTTAATTAAAAGTTAAATAAGCCGAATAAAAGCGATTTAATAATTTCAGACAATACTTACAACATACATTTTATTTCTGTTCTTAATATTGGCTTTGGTAATGCGTACCTTTTTAGACACGTCGAATTTTTATTAGTGTTCTTTTTGGTGTTGTGATATTAGTGCCATCTCTTTAATATTGCAATTGATTTGGTAAAGATGCAGGCTCGCAGGATTGCAGGCATGCATGTAGACTTTTTTTTTATAACATACTAGCTGTGCCCGCGACTTCGTCCGCGTGGAATAGTTTTTTGGGTACCATACCTATTTACTTCAAATTATATAAACTTTGAATGTCACGTTTATTTATATCGAATTAATAGCCTGAAAAATAAGTTTTAAGTTTCTAGCTCTAAAAATAGCGAATCATGCAAACAACTTTTCATCCCCCCTTGCAACCCCTTACAACCCTTATTTCGAGTTCAAAAATAGCCTATGTCCTTTCTTAAGGTCTGAAGATTGTCTATGCCAGATTTCATCAAAATCGGTTGAGAGGTTTAACCGGGAAAGCGTAACAGACAGACAGACAGACAGACAGACAGACAGATAGACAGACAGAGTTACTTTCGCATTTATAATATTAGTAGGGATAGGTATATTCTTTTATATAAATAGATTACTAAAGCCATTAAAAATGCGAAACTTTTATCGTTTATGGACTACGTAACCTGATAGTAAATACATACAGAATCATTGATTTGGGTCAAATATTCGCTCATAAATAAAATATCTGACCCATATCGCTTGTAACCGTGAAGGCTGATAAATGACACATGGGCCGATTATATTTGTTTTTGCAGTTATAAAGATAATAATAATGAATCTTTATTGTTCTCTCGCATAGAATATAAAGACATTGGTTATTTAATTTAGAAACATTGATTTTAAATCTGTGATAGAGACTGCTATTCGTACTAGGAGACCTGTGTTATATATTTACCAGCCTCCTCTCCTCCGAACTGAGCGAAATTAAGAAACAATGGTAAGTAATGTTGTGTTAAGAGTTTAAACGTTATAATAATGAAATTTCATTATAAGTTATGTGTGTGTATATAGAATAGTTTAGTTAATACATGTCTAGGTGAGTATATATGTGTGCGTATTTGTGTGTGATAGAAAAATGTTAGTATATCGAAGACAATAGCATATTTGTATACCCGTCACGAAAGCTGGGTTCTGCGATTATGGGCAAACCTCCCCTTTTTCTTAGGGACGCCTGTATTCCTTTATATCGCCTACCTCGGTATTTCTTTTTCTACCGAAATCAAAACTGGTATACGTATTTTCATAGGGTTTCAGCTATTAGCCTTTTTTTCATTATATTAGGTCGACAAACAAGCATATAGTCCACACGATAGCAAGTGTTATCGCTGCATATAGACACATAAAATATTACAAAGACATTACGAGCGCGTTCCCATCCTTGTGGCTTGAAGAAATAATGTCACATTACCCAGTAATTTTACTGCCTCTCTAGCCCTTCAAACCGGAATACAACAAAGCGAATACTGCTATTTGGCGTTAGAAATAGGTGAAAGAAACGTACCAATGCAGACAATCTTCATTGATTTGTTACTTTAAACCACTTATACTTTATAACAATGTCTCTTGTTAAATTTTATATGCTACTTGTACTTGTAACCGTTGGTTACAATGTATGCATAGTTTGTGGTGGGTTTAGTTTGGCGTGAATCGGATAGAATGCAACTACTCGGACCCATTGGTTTAACAAAATTACCGATACTGGCGAAGTAATTACTGTTCACCAGGAGGGTATCAATTTAGTTAGTTCAAAAGACAAATTACTTATTTGTTTCCATATGCTTATCTTTGTTTCCATTTACTGATACCAAACCTTACTAGAGTTAAGTGTCTGACTATGAATGATTTCTTTCTGTGTATGAATGATTGATTGTGTGGATGTATGTATGTTCAGATTGTTCAGTATTAGACCAGGTCAACAAACAAGCATATAGTTCACGTAATAGTCGGCGTCATCGCAGCCTATAGACGTTCATAATAACACAAATATTTCAATATCGCGTTGCCAACCTTGTGACTTACAGATGTTATGTCACATAAGCCAGCAATTTCATTACCTGTCTCACTCTTCTTGCATTGCTTGTTTCCTCAAACCAGATCACACAAATGCGGACACTCTTATTTTTGGCAGTAGAAATAGGTGAGAGCGAGGTACCAATGCAGAGGACATTGTATGAGGTCTACCTCATTAATGTTACTGTTTTACACAAAAACTATAAAATGGCTTTTAATTAAACTTCATAATAGTATAATTAATACATAGATATATAGCAATGTATGGTCCAAAAAGATTTCTCTAATATACAACGAAAAGTATTGTCAGCGATTAAAACGCCTGCTAAGATAAATCCGCAAAGCTACTTATCATCGTATTGTGTTCGAGATACAAAAAGGAACGAGCATTTTTATTTGATAAAATCACTTCGTTAGTAGACTTCCACCATATAACATTAAATTTGTTTTGGCTTGGAACAGCAATTTCAACAGTTTATGATTAGTTTCACCGCTATCTGTCTGTGAATGTATGTGTATATGTGCGCGCACCGTTAGCGTGTCGCGTCAATCGAGCTGCCATTATCAAAGTCAAATATGTTCTGTGTATAAAATGTTATTATAATTTTCTTTTAGTTTAATTAATTAATATTAATTTGTATAAATCGGGAAGTGATAATTATAAACTTTAATTGTCTCTTCTTTATTTACAGGTAAGATTTTTGGTTAGTTCTGGAAATATTTTATGATTGTGTGATATCTACTCGATATACTCAAATATAATTGCTATCTTTATTTACAAAGAAACAAATTGGAGGTTTATTTAATTTCTGTGATTAAATTACAATTAATTGTCTTATATATATAAATGTAAGAAGAAAACAGGCAACTTGTAGCACTTATCATGAGTAGCCAGACGAAGTCGCGGGCATCAACTAGTTCTATATAAAAGGAATACTTTACACTACACGCAATAATACCTTGAAAATGAGACTCCATACCAACATCTCTATATACAGTGAAGAGCGTAATTTGATCGTCTCGTGCGGTCAGTTTGACGCGGGTCAGGCGGACGCCGGCTGTCTACTGTCGGACTGTCAATTTACCGCCGCTGGACAACTAAACACAACCCTATTTATTGAAAGGAAATATCTTTACTGTCCGCTTCTTATGGTTGTTGCTACCATTTTAGGAATTTATTTGAGCGCGGTATTCTTATCTATTTGTGGAGTTGAAATTAATACTTTATTTTAGTTTGGTTTCATCATATCAGCTATTCGAAGTCCACTGTTTGACATAGGGTGCCCAAGAAAGGGGGAATTTCGCCTATAATTGCCGCGATGGGCCAGCGTATTGGCAATCGCTGAGCGCAGCTTTTGCGACAGGCAGCTTTCGCTACCCATAGCGTTTTGGATGGATATATCGCCATCTGTTAGTTCTGATAACTTAGTCGGTTTTAAGACACCTCCTAAAGTGGTTGATGCTATCCTAATCAGAAGTTACTTCATGGATATTTTAGATTTTAAGAAATGTTTGCTAGAATTTTGTCTATGTAAATATTTAATTATAAAATTTGACTTTGATATTTCTTTTTTTGATTTGAATTAAATAATTTATATATAAACACTTTTAAATCACAGCACCAATTTTAATATACTTTTGTTAACTGTATACAGTTTGATCCAATTCAGATAGGTTAGTGAGATATACTAAATTTATTAAAACAGGAGAAAGTCAATCGGGTTAACTAGTATATACATATATATCATTTATTTAGTCATTGCTTTACATAAAATCTGCTGATTGGTCAGTCAGCTGAGTGGGTCAACTTGTCTTCATTAAATGCAGTGGAACAATGACACACAGACGAACTGAACTAAGCCAGTTGGACTAAACTAGGATCAATCAACTTTTAACGAACCTGTCTCTTAGGCTTGATTACGGATCCATCCTTTTTGGTTAAATTATATTTATTTGGAAATATTAGCTTTTTACCTTCACTTGTTACTAGTTAATAGGCTTCTTTTAATTAAACATCTTAATTATATAATGGACCCGATGGCGCAGATAGTTAAGTCCCACCCTGTAAAGATATTCTTAACACGAATATTTGTGTTTGTTCTGTGGCTGGGTGTTAATGATATATTTAAGTATGATATTATGATTCCTCTATTGTCTGATGTCTGTAACATAAGTGATTTAAGTGATTTATCTCGGAGTCAAGTCAATGTATTATTTATATATTTATTTATTATTTAACGGGCCCGATAGCACAGATGGTAGCGATCCTGTTTTGTGCGCTAAAGGTCGTAGGTTCGATCTCCACCTAGGACAAATATTTATATGATGATATTTATGTTTCTTCTGTGTCTGGGTATTAAATATTTGTATTTATGTAGTATATTTGTGATTCTTCTGTTATTGAATGCCCGTAACACAAGTGCTTTAAGGGATTTATCACGAAATCAGGTCGATGCATGAGATGTTGTGGAAATTATTATTATTATTATAATATAGAAAATGTTGTATAGTTGATTTTTTTAATTGCGAGTGTTGGTATTCTAGTAATAAGCTAAATTTGCTCTGTATTTTGGTGCGAAAATATGGGTTTTACCAAAGTCCGCTGCCTGATAAATACCCTAAGCTGACCTGCGTCAAGATATCTCACAACGGAGCCGATAATGTGGAGCTAGAAGGGATTACGTTGCAGACAACTGATAGCCACCTCTAACACGACAAATGTATCTGTTATCCTTGTCATTTATCTTTCACCTATATATATTATGGATTCATATTTCCTTTGGTCACGGTATCACGTGAGAACGCTGGACACATTTTTTATTGTGTTTGTATTTGCCAGAAGAAGGTTCTTATAAAATGACATCATCAAGATGATTTAGAACATTACAGAAAACTTAAAATTACACATCTATTTCTACCTTCAATTGTCCTTGTAATGTAATGTTCTGTTGAAGGGTCAGACAGGCAAAGAAAATGCAGGATACATGGCACGATGATTTATGTTCCCGTAGCGTGATCAACGAAATTCTAGAAAACTTTTATGGTTTTAACAGTAGGGCTTGTAATTACTAGAAAACACCTACTAAGTTTTTAAAATAATTACTTTTATATACTACTACTACACTATATACTATATAGTAAAAAATATATTATTGACTTTATACATAAGATTTAATATTTGCATAAGGCAAATTGGAGAAAATTAACTACACCAAATATATATGCTAGGGTATTTGTAAACATCAATTATAATGTAAGAGCTCACTCTGGTGATATCACTACACTGATTATTTTATTATGTGCATTATTGTATAACTTGCCCGCCATACAATTTAATTATTAGTGCAATTAAAATTGACCATAAATATTGATTTAATTATTATTATATGAACTACAATGTTAAAATTATATATTTTTCATAATTAGTATTTATGTTTTCATATTTAAAGAATATTATTTTAGGTTAAACTTACATTAGGTGCCTATAGGAACAGGCTAGACCTAGTTTAGGTACCTAAGTATCATAATGTTAAATAAATTTATTATTATTTTTATTATTATATACTACTTTTCAAAATAACTCTTTGGGTCCTGTGGGAAGACCAGCGCTGCAATGGTATCCTATGCAGTGCCTCCTGAGGCAGGCAACTAATTGACCGTCATCTTTTTATCTTAGTCTTCTTTCACATTTTCTCCGCTTTTTTTGCTTTCTTCTTCATTTTTTGTAATGTTTTCCTTTTTTTATTTTGTGTGTTATATAAATATTTTCTTTTTTTAATCCTTTCTATACAGGGGTTAAAAAGATGTGTGAATTTGTATGGAAAATATTTAAATTTTATAGCTACTGGCAATTTTTGAAAGAACTAGACCGTTTTGTTCTTGTCACGACTAGGTTTGTATGGGATCAACAGGAATCGGAAAGTTAATTTAGAATTAGATGTGTTAACCAATAAGGTAACATATCAAAAAATAGGTCAAAACCTCAAAGGCTTTAAAATTTTCAGACTACAAAGAATGCCTCATTCTTTATCCGCGCGTCAGAAACAGATTTTCCCGTTCCCGTTTTAGACAGCCAACGGATAGTAAGTTAAAGCCTTAATTAATTATCTTTACTAATTAATAAAATTAGGAGCTGAACGTTTAATGAACAATACTTTTATACAATATGTATTTGATAATCACCACAATTACGTGGAGTTAGTTTTATTAAAAAAAATATCATAATTGTTCGTTTTAAAAATAAAAACATCACATATAAATATTAAATACGAAATGAGTATTAATTTATGTTTAAAATACGTATGTTCTGTTTTAAAAACGTAAGCTTTAAAAATCCAAACAAAGGAGTATTTAATGAAACATTCAAATAGAAAGCCCCTTAAACCCTTCTAAAAAGTTAAGTGCATTTAAAAAATCAAAGTCGAGAGGGTCATGAATTTTACACGGTCTCGACTCAATGGAGAAACAGGTTGCTTTTAGTCAAGCACAAAAAGCATGAAATATTAATTGAGGGGTACTATTGACGGATACATGAGTCAGAATTATTTATAATTGAAGGGTTCAGGGATAACAAATATAAATCTGATCAGAATGATGTAATTTTCATGTTACTTTATGTCCAAACAGATCTGTTCACCTCCGCGGCCTTGGAGTATCAGTAAGTGACGGCCTGAGGCATAGGGCCTGACAAATGGCGATATACCCCCTCGAAACAGATTTTATTATATTATGAAGTCAGCAAACAAGCATACGATCCGCTTGGTGATAAACGTGAACGCAGACTATTGATGCTCGTGTCATCACAAAGACATCACCAGCGTGTCGACAATCTTATGAACTGCCTTAATTACCCGAACACAGAACCAAAACACAGCAATGCAATACTGCTATTTGGCGGTAGAGATAGGTGAGAGTGTGGTTACAATGCAGACTACCATTGTAAAAGCTTCTCAAACACAGCTCTTTTAACCCTCTTTGAAGCTCAGCACTGCGATTGCCCTCACGCCTGGTCAGAAGGGCTGTTAGGGCAAACAAGGGGACGTTTCGTGGCTCCTGTGATGATGATGTTCGTTCATTTGTCAGTCTATGAAGTTTAGATTACCAAGTGTTATTTGGTAGGTTGTAAGCTCGCGCATAGAGCTCGCGCAAAATATCTCTGCGGGGTACCGGCAGTAGAATAGTAGAATAGGGGGAGGCCCCTGTACCTAGTGTCGACTAAGGTACCAAAACAGATAACGGTATATCTTTACGAGACAATGCAGCTCAAATACACAAGGCGGGGATGGGTAGTAGCATCTCCGTCGCGAAAGCTGCGCTCTGTGATTGCAAACACGCTTGCCCAGCGCGGCAATTATGGGCAAAATTCCTCCTTTTTTGGGGACGCCTATGTCGCAACTAGGATGCCTACTTACAATGGCTGGTATGATGATGAATCCGATAACATGTTTTTTTTCTTCAATTAAATAAGCTTTGAATGAAAGTTAATAGGATGCGCATCGGATAGCATCACGTGACTTAATGGCGGATTAAAATTTTCATTATTTTGTGTAATTTTTTATAAAAGTTTCTTTTTGTTTTCAGGTAAGAAAAAGGTAACATAAACCCGTAAATAGTAGGGAAAAAAGTGAGAAGCAGTCCAAATATTGGATAAAGTAAGATTTAATTGACAGCGTTACTTCAATACCGTATATGTCGCATTAGTAATTTAGGCTCAAAATTCTCGTGATTTTTTTAGAATTTTTAACTTTTCTTTTTTACTTACGCGGTATTGTATCTTTGAAAATATCTTCAGAGCAGCATGTTGTAATTATAGTTGTGTTATCTTTGTGTTGACATGGACCACCTACTAATTTGACAACTTAGTAATATGAAAAATATCTTTCGGTTATTTCACCGAATAATAGAAGGCTTGAATTTCAGAAATTTCGCCAATTATAACATAACAATACGCGCACAGCAACCCTTTTTATTATACAATATAGACTGTCCATTGAAGTGCAATAAGGACTGGAATAGACTCTTAAGAAAATACGTCTCGCAGAAAATTTAATTTGTGTCTTAATTAAGGCTTTATTCTTTCTCTTGTATGAAATAGGTTTTTTAGTATAGAGAAATATTGAATTCATTACAAATTAAGAGTTTTATTATCAGGCTTATTTTATTTCGAGCACTAATGGGATAAGCCGTGAGGTATCTACAGGGTAAAATTCTACCATCCCCTGTGTCGCAAGACGTGACTAAGGTACCAGAAATGACAGATGGTTGTGTAGCCATGCGTTTGCCTAGCGTGGAAATAATGGGTAAAATTCCCCTTTCTTGGGGATGCCTTGTCAACCGTAGACTTCCAGTGGCTAATATAATGAAACGATAAACGAATTTATTACTAAAGGATAAGGTTAATCATTACTTATATAATGTAAATGTATGTGTATTTGGTTTGCTTTCATGATTAAATTGGTGAAACAAATTTGATTAAAGTTGTAGTAACCGCACGGATCCCGCGGGACGTGATGTTATTGAAGTCCACGTGAATGGGGTCGCGGGAAGGATGCTATTTTACTATAAGTGCTCAAGAAAATAATCTAAATATTCTTTACTAATATTATAAATCCGAAAGTAACTCTGTCTGTCTGTTTGTCTGTTTGTTATGCAATCACACCTAAACTACAAAGCTGATTTAAATGAAATTTGTTACACAGATAGTCTAAAGCCTTAAAAAGGACATAGGCTACTTTTTTAATCGACATAAGAGTTGTAAAGGGTCGAAAGGGGGTTTGAAAAGTTGTATGGAAGTATCGCTATTGTTAGAGCTAGAAGCTTTAACTTATTATTAAGGCTATTGATTTGTATGTATAAATAAGTATAATATTCAAAGTTTATATAAGTTCAATAAAAAAGGTATGGTGCCCAAAGAAACAACTGCACGCGGACGAAGTCGCGGGCACAGCTAGTAATAATAATAAATTAACGCAATATCGGATTATTAAGTTGGAGTGGCAGTGAGCAGGGCAATTGGTACGCAGAACCGAAGGCCAATGGAGTCGTAAGGTTCTGGAATGGAGACCACGTACCGGCAAGCGGGGCGTAGGGCGTCCATCCACAAGATGGGCAGACGATCTGACTAAAACCGCAGGATCGCGCTGGACACAGGCCGCATATAACTGGTCCTATTGGATATTACTTTGAGGGGCCTATGTCCAGCAGTGGACGTCATATGGTCGGCTATATCAGTATGATGATGATGATGATGACGCAATATCCCGTAAACTGATCTTATTCTGAGATAAGTCGCTTAGAGCACTTGTGTTACGGATATCCGGTTACAGAGAATTCACAAATATATAAATTTTTGTCTTGAAAGATCGAACCCATAGACCACGGCGTATAAGAGGAACACTACCAACTGCGCCATCGGGCACGTCAAAATATATTTAGATAGATCCTTAATAATGCACAAAAACAGAAACCGTTTAGTATACCACATCTGAGTTTTACTTTGGATAGAAATCGAATCCGAGTCTTTATAATCAATGCAAAAAAAATATATTAAAAAAATCACAGTCACATGTGTATTTCAATTGCAACTCTGAAGGCTACATTAGTTAGAAACTGTGCTGCAGGCTTTAGACATCCCAATTTTATAACTATTTAGGTAACATAATAATAATAATAATCAATATATCCAAAAGGGTTTTAAATGTCAAAGAAGAATGCACACAGTCGTCTTTAATTGAAAAATGTAGTGTGTTAGTAGTAAATATAATAGTAGGTAATATTTATTACCTACATATATATAAGTATTTACGTGTGAGAGTATCTTTATTTGGGGCTCTGTGCGTGTGTAAGAGCGTGAACGTAAGTGTATGTGAATGAATGTTTCTTTGTAATGTGCATGTCGTAAAAAGATTTTCAATTTCATCGTAAGACAGTGACATTAGGATTTTTCTTAATTTTGTTTTAATAAATATATTGCCTGATGCTGTCAAATATTTTGTTAACTAATAAATGAATAATAATAAATACACAATTAGTTCACGATCTCTCATGCGTTGACCTGACTCCGAGAAAATTAAATAAAAAATGGATGGCCGTGTATCCATCTGAAGCTTATGTTACGGATATCAGACAACAGAGGAATTACAAATATGATACTCAAATACCACCCAGATATAAAACAAATACATATAAACATCAAATAAAAATTGGCTCGGGGATCGAACCTTTGGCCTATAACATAGGGTCAATATGGTCTGTGACATCGTGCTCGAATTAAACACATGTCTATAGTTTGTACAGAAATTATGTTCTAATATTTCATGACCATTAAAAGGATAGAAAAGTATCAAACTAAATGTGGACTAGGCACTCGGAAAATAAAACGCAAAAATACTTTTTAACGAACTCACAATTTGAAGTGTACTGTTTCAAAAACGAGGTACATTTTATGCACATTGATGAACGGTTATGAATGACTTTTGAAATAATAAAACAGCGACATTATGTTTTTATGGAAATCGTCACGTAGCCATCTGCTATTCAAACCTCGTTTTCTTTTCAGAAAGAAATTCAATGTTTCAACTTTTTCTCTCTTGAAAATTATGCAAAGCCCTTATAAATAAAAACATCTGCTGAAATAACTGAAAGACCTTACACTAAGGGCTAAATCACAAATCTTTCAGATATTAATAAACTATTGGAAGGTTTTAAATATATAATTAGCCAGTATTTGGTTCACGTGAATACATTTTATAAATTGTGTGGCTCCAAATATGAACAATATATATGAATTCACTCATCTTACACATTGATCGGGCCCAGGGATAAATTCGCTTAAAGCACTTATGTTACGGACGTGAGAAAACAGAGGAAATATAAATACAATACTGAAATACATATATTTTAGACCCAGAAACAAAACAAATATAAATATAAGTTATGAAAACGATTCTAGAGTCAGACGTATCATGACGAATTTAAATACAAAATAAAAGGTTATAATAAAGTATTAGAAACTATGTGATAGTGAAACATTAAGGTCATTAAGCCGTGGTGAACTGGTAGATTAGATAGTACCTCCTCCTGTACAACACCTGTATTGTCAGCGGTGACAGATGGCGGTATACCCATACGAAACAGCGTAGCTCAAAACCACAGGGAACAGATAGGTTTCAACAACCTTTTCACGAAGCTACGCTTTGCGATTGCTACCGCACTTGCCCAACACGTGGAATTATTCTAACCGTAGAGGTCCAGTGGCCACTATGATAAAGATGCAGATCATTGAATTTGAATTTAGAGGTCGTGGGGATGAAATGATGTAACTATAGGATTATGGCAGCCGTTTGACGCCCAACTGTGGATATTTAAAAGAATGCTATTAAGACAGTCTAAGTTGATGAGTAGGGGTACAAAAACGTGTAGTAACCATAACCAAAAGCTCTTCTGGTAAATGCTTTACAACAGTAAATAAAACAATATATAAAAAATATGCCAAACGCTATAAAAGGATGATTAAACTGACGAGAAAAGCTCAAAATGATTACAAAATACAAAATTCATTGAACAAATACAATACGACATGAAATTAAATTAACAAGTCAAAAAAGTCCGAATGAATCCGTTGACAAGATTAAATATAATGGACGTTACTTAAATGATAAAAGGGAGATTTCTCGAGCTTTTAATTACTTTTTTATCAACGATGTAAAGAAAAATAGTATTTACGCCAGTGTCCTAATATTCTAATTATTATTTTTTGTCTCCTGTTTTTCCAAATGACATAGGTATATAATTTGATTATTTAAAAAAACAAAACACTAAAAGCACGGGGTATGACGGCATATGTACACTTATTATAAAAGATGTAGCATCGATGATCTCACTAACTCTATGTTATATTATCAACCTATGCTTAGAACGTGGTGTCTTCTAAGAACTGTTAAACATATTATAATTAAAATGCTATTATAATTTAAAATAATTTCTGTGTGATATCTGATTTCTGACTTATTTGTTAGTAATATAATTAAACCCAATAACTGTCGTTACCCAAAAATAAACATCGTACGTCTATGAGACATAATACCAATGATACTTACATTAATTCTATTTCTTAACAACCTTATAACCTGTATTGATACTAAAGATTTAATTGATTGATTGATTACATGACGGTTGGTATAAATTGATGCCTAGCGTACTTTTTGTTCTACTCACTGCCAACTTTTCAACTTGCTTATATGTTAATTTTTTTTCTTTTTTGATTACGCGAAGAGACTTAGGACACTCTGTTAATAGGGGTGACTTAATATGGTTTAAGTCATCATGGTAACATTAAACAAAACCGGAGAGATCGGCTGTAGATACTTATAAATAATATTCATACAACATCTCAAACATTGACCTGACTGTGTTAAGTCACTTAAAACACTTGCGTTACGAACATCAAACAACAGAGAGTTTACAAATATAAGACTTCAATATATATTTTCAATACAAACAACAAACACAAATATCATCAGATAAATATTTGTCCTGGATGGGGATCGAATCCACGATCCTTGGTGCATAAGATAGGATCACCAATTTCACACCGTCGGGCACGTCAATATAATATTATGATACACAGAAGCATATATGTAAAATAACCGCAAGCCGAAAATAATAGGAGTACAAAAGTTACATCTCGTAATCCGAAACGTTCTTTGAAGTCTTCAGTACGAACCTTAAGAGATACTTGTCCAGGATTTATGAATAGCAACAAGATATATCCAGAGTCAGTTGATATTCACATCACCATATTTTATTCCTTTACCGAAATAGGGCTCTTTAGATATTTTAGGAGTACGTTGTACAAAAGGATGGTTCAGGGCCTTTGACATAAGTCCAGTATTTGAGCTTCTAATCTCAAAGGATATTTAGTGGGTGGTGCTAGTCTTTGTCTGTAAACTCGTGTATTGTCCAGAGTTGGCAATGCAATTAATGTGAACGGTAGGTTGGCAATAAAGTCATAGTTAGCGGATTATGGGATTTTGTGTTTTGTTATGTTTAATAATAATGAGAATTTCCAGTGCAAGAGTCCAGAGAGACAAGATCAATTAATGCTTCGTTTAATTTCAAAATCTTAATGTCACAATCAAGTCACAATTTGAATCAAGTCACAATTTGTAACCAATCTATATCTTAGAATATTACTGATAATTTAATAAATGCCATGCATGGCAATTGCATCTATATAGATGCAATTGCCCTGAGATTGCAAATTAGAATACTACTCCTATTTACTCGCGTTAGTCCTTTCATACTCGCCTATTTATTTGGTAACTCATATAGGTCCCCAACCCCATTAAGCTCAAACAAAAAAATTATTTAACTTTAGTTTTATGTTCTACTAGCTAACTCTACAGACGTTATCCTGTCTAAACTATAGACGTTTATCATGAAAAAAATATTACAACCAAACATTAAAATTTTAATTAAGATTAATCAAAAACCTCACTTAAAATAGAACAAAAAACACACAGTGAGCCAAACTTTATTCAAATCGATCCAGTAGTTTGCGGTTTTCCGAACATACAACGTGAAACTATGTTAAATATTATTATATAAAGATATATGTCGGGTAAGATATGGCTATTGTTTTTAAAAGTAAATCCCTTTTAGATTCATAATATCACTGTTATAAGATAATATTGTAATTGGTAAAATTAATTTGCAAATTTCATTATTTCAGCCACTATTAAAATCATTGTCATTAAGTAAAAAAAATATTTTGATTGCTATTTTGCGTTGTTTTTGTTGTTGTATTTTTTCTGCCACTGTTTAGTGCAATTTGGCAGAATTTATGATATACTTCCGTAATTAGCATTACATACCAAATACCCCTTTGCGCGGTCGAACTACTGCCTTCCATTGAGGCGCCGATATATTATTTTTATTACCGACGCAAGCCGATAAATAAGTGATATCTTGGCACTTACTACATGGCTAAATATGAACATAAATAAATACGGTTGAGAACCTTATTCTTTAGTTTTAGATAAAGGCTTACTTACGACATTTTTAAGTTTTCGTATAGAGTGAGAGTGTAGGACACCCACAAGATGAACCAACGATCTGACTAGAACCACAGGTTCACGCTGGATGTGGGCGCAAGATCTTATTGGAAGTATTGGTGCCTCACTCTCACATATTTCTACCGCCAATTTCCTGTGTTCGCATTGCGTGTTACAGTTTGAAGGATAAGAGTGAAATTACTGGGTAATGTGACATACTATATTTAAAGTTGATAACGCGCTAGTAATATCCTTGTGATATATGAGAAGTGTCTTTAGGATGCGGTGACGCTCACATCTTGCAGACTATATGCTTGTTTGTCTATCTGGTCTAATAAAAAAAGTTAAATAAAAATGCTTATAAATTGGATATTAGAGGTGTCAATGATCGAATAAACTGAGAAATCTCTGACCTTAAATACTGACCTTATATAGGTCAGAATGGCGATTGTTGATTTTTCATGTGTGGACATGGCATAACATAAAAATGGTAGAGGGGGAATCACCACCACGTATTGCCGCATTCCAGTTCATTTCAGTGTTATTCTTTGAATGTTCTCCAGAGTCCTTAGTCATTATCATTTATGCTATATGCATTATTACGTATAGGGATGCTATTACCCACCCCCACCCTGTGTATTTGAGCTACACTATTTTGGAGGTATATACCAATGTCTATATTTTATTTATTTTTTTAACTTTTTTTATTATATAGTCGTTCTTTTTACAAACGGAAAACTTTGTTTCTTTTAAATGTTTCTATTTACTTTAATACGTTTGGTGATATTTACAAGAAATCAACATTTCTGAGACACTCTTTTCTGGTCTTCCCAAGAAAGGAGGAATTTTAATCCCAGTCCCATAATTGCGCTATAAAGCGTAGTTTCGTGACGGTTATGCTTCACGCCATGTTGTTTACGCTACGCTAGTTCGGGTGAATATACCGCCATCTATCGGTTGTGGTACCTCCTTAATTTATACTCGTTATAAATAACAAGCTGTGTCCGCGACTTCGTCCGCATGGAATAGTTTTACTTATATAAACTTTAAATGTTATGTTTATTTTTTCAAATCAATGGCTTGAAAAATTAGTTTCAAGTTTCTGGCTCCAAAAATAGCGATACTTCCATACAACATTTCATCCCCCCTTTTGACCCCTCGCAACCCTTTTTCCGAATAAAAAAATAGCCTATGTACTTTCTTAGGGCTTAAAGATTGTCTGTGCCAAATTTCATTAAAATCGGTTTAGAAGTTTAAGCGGAAAAGTGTAACAGACAGACAGACAGACAGAGTTACTTTCGCATTTATAATATTAGTAGGAATTAAGGAGTTTCTTTGTTTTGCTGATTGAACGCGCTAAGGAATTACTGGTACGATTTAAAAAATACATTTCAGTCTTAGATAGGCCTTTTATTGAGCAAGGCTATTTAAGGCTACACTACACTATACCGCCATGATGGGCCAGAATGATCCTATACTATGCGTCAAGGAGAGCTCGACCCCCACCTAGGACAAACATTTGTATAGGGATATTTTCGTTTGTTCAGATTCTAGGTCTTACACATGTAAGTACTATATTCGTCTATATAACATAAGTGCTTTAAGCGACTTACCTCGGAGTCAGGTCAACGCATGAGATGTTGGGTGAATATTATATTACTGCGATAAACTATGTACATATTTGCAGATGCCATCGCTAAGTTATAATAGTGTACCCATCGAGTGGGCAATATTAAGTGGAAAAATATATTACAAGACAAAAATCTGTCTAATGTTTGAAATTTAAATATACATTCAAACTATAGAAACCATTGACGAGTGACCATCATTTAAGTTCAGTTTTAAATGAAGGTAGGTAGGTCCAATATCAATAGACAAATTTAATAAATTCCCACATCTCAGACATTGACCTGACTCCGTGGTAAGTCGTTTATCCTCCTCCACAAATATCATCATATAAGTATTTGCTCTGGGAAGAAATCAAACCCCCGAACCCTGGTGCACAATATAGGATCACTATCGTCTGCGCCATCAGGGCCCTCAGTAGATGGTATATATATATGTATTTAATTAAAAATATATATTATAGATATTAACTAAATATATAGTATAGCAGATATATAATAATGAACTACAATACAATAGACAGATAATAATGTTATTTGTTAGTCATAAAGTACCTATTAATTTACTTTTTATTGCTATTATAGTTTTTCCTGCAGAAGTTATGCAGCTAAAACTATAATAGCAGTAGTGTTATTTTCTATTATAGTCAAGATTCTGTTAGGGCTGCCACAAATGAAAAATTGTAACTACTGAGGGTACGGTATATTTGGACAAAAGCTAGTGAAATTTCTACTCTGCTCTATAATATTTTTTACCCGACCGGCGGTTTAAAAGTAGGATTTTTTAAATGTTTTATTAAAAACGCTCAATTCTACCGAACGACTAGAGGATTAATTGTCAGCCAAACAAATGTAGCTTAAAATTGTAAGGATGCATTTAGATGCCGCTGCCACGAGACCGGTCCCGTTATAAAGTGATTTCGCAGAGACCACGACAGAGCATTAGGGAAGCTCCTGCAAGAAAATAGCCTCATTTGATCTACACAGAGTACGATACGGCAGTATTCAGAGTATATCTGATTAAAGTTTTTTACAGAACATGCATGCGAAAAGATTGTTTGTTTGTTATTTCTACCCACTTGGAATTAGACTGAAATTGGAAGTATGGAGAAGGATATAGACCTTTCACCCAAAAACTTTCGTACCGTACCATGCCTGGGGATTACCAATAAATATCACAATTAGTACTCCAAAAAATCGATAGATGGCGCTGAGCGATTTAGAAAAAATTGAGTAAAAGCTAATCTAATTATTATAGTATTTTTATATGTTTGCTACCTTTACTTTACTCTCTTCATTTCGCTTTATAGTTAACCGATTTTCATGAAATTTTAGTAAGTTTAATATCTAGTATTATATACTTTTGATTGTCCTGTTTGCTACTCACAAAAAAAGTCGGAAGGCATTCGTCTAAGAGAAAAAGGTCGAAAAAGAACATTTTACTTATTCTGTTTAAGATAAATGAAACTGATTCATTGATATATTCCATGTATTTAAGAGCATTACATTTGTGATTCCGATGATGTTTGATGTCTGAAACACAATTGTTTTAAGCAACATATCTCAGAATCAAGTCAATTTATGATATATTGTGTGAATTTCTACTATAACTTATTGCCTATATTTCCAGGATAACTCCTGGAAAATACTATGTCAGTAAAATATTAGACACTAAACATCCAGACACAAAACAAACACATACATCGTGATATAAATATTTGTCCTGGTTGGCGATCGAACCCACAACCTTTGGCGCATCAAAAAACTTACAAATATTTGAAGCATATCAAAAACTTACCTCTATTAATTTAAGTCATTTATTGTATATATTAAATAGTTAGTCTGTGGCATAATCGCGTGGTCGAAAGAATGACTCTGTTAAAGCAAGTCGCGTTTGGATCTTGCTGACGAAGATCGCGTCACAGACCTCTATTTAAGTGGACTCAATAAGGATATTTAACTGATGCACGTGTTAAATTGACTTTACCACTTTCTTAGATCTGGTTTTAAGCTAGTTCTTCGGGTAAAACTGTATGAGTTGGCTTATTACTGCTTGAAAGATTATATTAATAATAAAACTGCTTGAGATTGAAGTAAATTGCCTTAACTTAATCTATTAAGACAACGGTTTGTTACTGGTGTTGACGCCGGTTTGAGTTCTAATAATATCTAACATTAAGTGATAGTAAAACCCTTAAAGGCATCAGTTATTCCTGCAGGTTTTCTGGTGTCTCGCGTTAAGAACCTGCTATAAACTTAGTTTTTATTTCCAACAGACTAGTACTAAAGTAAGACACTCAATGTCCTGATTATTTGACTCTTATACATTAAGTTGTTAATGTATAAGAGTCACAATATTACACACATGACCCATGTGTGTAATATTGTGAAAAGCAAATCTAATTCCCTTTGTTTTGACGATTTGAAAGTGCCTATAAAATCCCTATTTAAATAAAGATTAATATGACTATATAGACTTTGACTGTATTGTTATGAATGATCAAAACTTTAGAATACGCGTAATAGAATACATTTAAAGACATTACAGAACGACTTTTTAACAAAATAACAAAACTACACAATATTTATCTGACTCCAAATAAGTAGGTTAAAGCAGTTGTGTCACGGATAGCATACAACATGAGATAATAAATATAATTACTAAATACTCGAACGTATGTTCAAGACCCAGCCATAGAGCAGGTGAAAACGAGGTACTTTTGTCACTTTTAAAAACATTTGCCGCAAGTTAATGCGGTAGAATTAGAAAAGATACTTTCAAGAGCCATTAAATATATTTTATTATATGTAGAAGTGAGTGAACGCGTAAGAATTGTTAAAATATTTTTGTAGAAAATAATTAAACATTTTTAAGACAACAACATTTCTGGATCTCGATCCTGGCCGTGACTGTGCTAGATGAAACCGGATGCTTGAGGTAGACCACATTCAATGGTCGTCTTCAGCCGTTAAACATCAGTGTTTATCAATACGAATTCCGGTTTGAAGGGTGAGAGAGTCCACTGACTCTGAATTACTGGGTAATGTGACATAATATCTTCATGTCACAAGGTTGACAACGCAGTTGTGATATCTTTGTGATATTACGATTGTCTAAAGCTTGCGGTTGCTTTCTATCACGCGGACTGCTTGTTAGTTTACATGGTCTACTAAAAAATTTGTACTCTTGAATTGTTACTAAATGTACTTGTATGTTTTTCTCACTACATAAATCAAATACATGCAATGCTTGTAATTAAAAAATATATTATCAAAATATGCCTGCATTATTAGTAACGTTAAATATGTAAGTAATTCTTTTTGGTTTAGTTCTTTTGTTGGTCTAGTTGGGCATAGATTTTATGTTTTTGAGTAGATGTTGAGGGAAAATCAATCTGTATCAACACAATGCTCAAGTTTGGGTTGAATCTGGATCTGGATTACATAAAGCAAACATAATTACACAAAAATGAGAGCTACCTGTGTGATTTTAAATATTTATTTACTATTACTATCACCATCACCATCAAACGAACGAAAATAAATCTAGACTGGCTAGTGCTAACTTTGCATTGTTTAAGTATAATTTCTTATAAACTTCAATGCCATTGGAACCTCAAGTAAAATGGTTAACAAATAAAATAAATAACGTCTTAAGATACCTAAAATTTTCCAGTAAAAATACTTATGTTACAAAGTTATTTATCAAAATCAATCAGGTCGAAACAAGCGGGGTATAAAAACTAAAAAAAATGTAACAACGACAGGCTCCGTTGGAACCAAGAAAAAATAGTAGGGTTGACAAAGAACGTTGGCATGAACGTTTATTTGAAGAAAAACGATGACTTACAAAAGGGGGAAGATATTATTTAGACAGGGCATAAATCTTCCACGTAGACAAAGACGAAATTCCAGCGAGGAGGCATCTATAAATCTGTCCTCGGTCACTGGTGAGGCTTGACCTTATCCTGGCGGTATCAATTTGGGGTCACCGTATTAATATCATGCTATTCAAACTTCCATAAGTTATTATCCATCAGGTAGAATGGAAGATACCTATCTTACAAAATTATATAATGATATGATAACCATGACAATTCGAGGACTCCAAACACAAACTCAAAATATACCTTATACTACTACCTACTTATATATACTTTCTCATGTAGGCCGATTACAAGCTCTTTCGAATCATCAAACATTAAATAAATAGAAATAATATTATTTAAAACATACGAAGTACTAGATTTTGGAGATTGGAGGAGATTGGAGATATACCAAAAGCTGTCAAACGAACGATTTTTTAAATATATTAAATGGCTTTTGTCTTATTTTTAAGTTAATTTTATACAATATGTTTTATACGTTAAGTAATCTAGAAAATAAAGACAGTGCCCAGTGCCATGCAAAGTTGCTATTATTTACCTAAGTATAGTTTTAGTGCTGGTTGATATACGTGTTAATGCTTACAAGTTCATATCATCATACCAGCCATTAAAAGTTCACTGTTGGACATAGACCTCACCAAAAGGTATGTTGCCCATACTTTCTGCGCGGGGCAAGCCTGTTGGCAATCATAGAGCGCAGCTTTCGCGTAGGGAAAGCTGCTGCTTATCCACGATTTGTACATTTGAGCTGACTTTTTTGCATGGATATACCGCCATCTGTCGGTTCTGGTCTTTAGCCGCCTTTTACGACACCTGTTACAGGGGGAGGTACCATTCTACTAGAGTTCATATCATACAAAATAATTACAACAACACAAATAAAATTCATCATTATCATTATATCAGCCATAAGACGTTCACTGCTGACTGAATCTCCAATAAGACCGGTTGTATGCGGCCTGTGTCCAGCGTGAACCTGCGGTTTTAGTCATATCGTCTGTTTATCTTGCGGGTGGACGCTCTATGCTGCGCTTGCCGGTACGCGGTCTCCATTCTAGAACCTAACGTCTTCGGCCATCGGTTCCGCCTACCAAAAGCCCTGCCCACTACCACTTCAACTTACTATTGCGCCGGGTAATGTCGGTAACTTTGGTTCTGTTCAAATAAAAATCAAATAAAATTAAATGACATAATCTTATATTAAAATACATAGTGATAAAAACGGCGAAGGTAAAAACTGCGTTTAAAAGAAGTTAAAAAGCAGTTTAAGGTGACTTAAAAAGATAACCTAACCTAATAAGAGTACTTAAGCATTAGAATAAAAAAGATTATGCTACAACCTTTTGCAACACTGAAAAAGAAAAAGACAAAAGAAAGCAGTTTGTAAACGGTAATAGGTAGCGAGAGCAATGAGTTAGGAACATGGACAACACTCTCCAGAAAAAAGATAAATTTCACTCAGTGCCGCATTTCCTAAGCGAATTTGTGGCGGAGTTCTAACACAATAGCGACATTTTTTCTACGTATCGCCCCTAGGTTTGGGAGGAAGCTAGGTTAATGCCCTGAATTTTTTTATAGCATTAGTGGCTGGCAAGCGACATAATTTTTACGTAAAAGCTATTTTCTATGAAAAATATACAATGTTTGCGTATTTATTATTAGATTTTTCTTACTTTTTTATTCAACCTTTTTTATCAGATCTGTTTTTATGATTGAATTTAATAAAAAAATTTTTTTTAAATTAATTATGTTGTCACGAAGATCGTACTTCACAAGGTCATTGTTATAAAAAATAGTTTCTGACGCTTCGTCGGCCGCAGTCACGGTACGCTCGCTTCGCTCGCTCGGCTCGCCAGTTGTTAGAGTCACAGTTCTAGCCTTACTTACTTATCTGATATGAAAATTGATGTGTTAGTATAAAACAAGCGGATGAATATTTTCAATAACATCTTAATATGATTAAGAAATGTATGCATACAAATACAATACATACAAATATTAAACAAACACATATACGAATATTAGTTTTTTTATTAGACTAGATCGACAAACAAGTATACAGTCCACGTTATAGAAGTATTTTATTACTATACCAGGTTCTCTTGAGAAAATGTTAGCAAATAGTTTACATCGTAGAAATTTCATAAACATTGGTGAAGTTAGGTGATAAGTTTAATGAAATTTACTTTAAAGTCAGTCTTTTGTAAGCTTGAATTTCTAGTTTCTCTTTGTTTTCAAACCGAACGCAAAGTATTTATTATTTCATGATAAAGTTGCAAACAAACATTGAAAGTTTTCGGAAACCCTTTTTTAAAAATTTCATATTTATTTTTGTGGCAAGCACCTCCCTACTTTCTTTTGCAAGAATAGGTATTGCATTATTTAAATGCAAATTCAATGGAAATACCATATATCCATTACGGACATAAAATTTCTACACTTTTGTTGATTGATTTTTGATGATGCGTTTACGTCTGATTTAATCTGTCTGAATTGACGAATTTTGTATATTGTATAAGCTGTAGAATTAAGTCCATTAGCAAGATCAACTATATGAGGCACCCATTGTAGCTTGCCGTCCAGAGTAAGACCTAATATCTAGTAAGGGTAAGAGGATATCAGTTTCTCATTCTTAAAAACTATACATTTTAATATATTTTTAGCCTTGAAAGAGTATATAAGATTCACACAGCATCTCATACAAAGCCTTAAGCACTTCTATTACGGATATCAGACAACAGAGGAATCACAAATATGTAACGTTTACTTAACAACCAGACACAGGATAAATATTAATAGAGCCCTCGACCCTTGGCATATACGATAGGATATCATATTTGCCTTCGAAATTTGACGAGTTTGATGGCGAAGATGATATACATAAAGTAAACTAAACATAAAATCCTACTATCTAAACCTTAATAGAAAGTAATATCACAATCCCGGATAATTTTAGCCTGAATAGAAAGTAATATCATCTAGAACTCATAATCCCGGATAATTTTAGCCTGTGCCACTCAAAAAGAGGACTTGTTTGTAACTTCCAATGAGGAAAACTTTTCGAAAATGGTGTCGCGACAGAACACAGGAGGAACATCATTCGGAAATAATTAAGATTGCCATTCCTGGCGGGTATGTCCTCCCAAGATTGAAAAGTTACCGCGATAAAAATAAGGCTTGTTTTTATTTCTAGTTATGTAAGGTATAAATGGGATATATGTCAATTTTCATTCAATTTCTTTTATTTATTGAATATATACACTTGCTATGTTACTTATATTCTAACTAAAAATATATATTCATCTAGTAGGCATGTAACTCATAAACATGTTGAAATCTTCTTAAAATAATATATTTGTATGAATGGTGTTACTCAAATCTTACTTATCATTCTGATGAACCTTATGACGCTACAGGAACTAAGAGTCTTCTAACAAAAGATCAATGAAGAAGGCTTATCTGCAACCAGACGGGAATTTAAATAAGTTTACTGCAAGTAAATTATGCAAGTCATCAGAAATGTAAAAGAAAATCTGTTGGCGGTAAAGATTCAAATAACACTTAGTTGTTAGTGTTAATGGAAAATGGTCTTAAAAGTAGAGATTAAAGTAGACAATATTAAGCTTTAGTTTTTATTGTTTTAGATATTTATTTAAAGTTTTAGTAAACTTCTGTTTTAACAGCGTCTAAACGCGGTTTCTTTAACTATTTAAATTTTTTAATTATCCCGAACCGTCAAAATTAAATGCTAAATAGACAGCGTTAAAAGTGAAGTTTTATAATTATTTTTTTTATTATTTATAGACGCGTAAATGACATTAAATTGACATTTTTAGTCCAAAAAGATAGGAATTTAAACTTACAATTCCTAAAATGCTGAAAACGCTGTGATTTCATTAAAAAATACGTAATTTTTAAATTTAAAATAACATTATGGTAACTTCCAAGACGCATTTGATCGAGGCCAGAAGTTCTGATGTGAGATCAAACGACGTAACGTTGTGTTTTGGTGAGCAAAACTCGTGGAAATAAATTCAGCGGAAAACCGCACCCACATAGTGATACATCAGTGGACAATGAAGATTGGCATGTGGACTGAGGGGCTAGGGAAAATTGCCGACAATCCTAACTAACGCATAACTGGGCCTTTTCCTGGTTATAAGTAGGATAGTCTAATTTTTTTCAAGTTGTTTTGTTTTTAAGGGTCTTTATTCTTATACGATATTTTTTTACATTTCATTTACAATGAGATATTATCATAGTTCAAATAAAAATATACAATTAGCCGGTACACGACTCTAAATACAATTTTAACTTACTTTTAAATATATTTATGATTTCACACCCTTTTATGGTGTTAGTTTGCTCATTGAATAACTGTGGGGAGCACAGTTGTTACAAACTGTACAGTCTTCTTTCCATAGTGAGTTCTAGGCGCTGATAGTTGCACTTTATTTTTTGTTCCGAGATTGTGGGGGTTGCCTTTTATAAACAGTCTTATATTAATTTTGATAGAATTTGTAACTAATTTTTTTACTAAGATGCATGTATTACATTTGTATAATTCATATATATTAAATATTTATTCATACAAATCTTTAAATTTATATAATATGAGCAGATTGGCTCAAGACTGTTTGTTGATTTTGTCTGTTCTGCATAGTAGAAATTATTTTTGAAAGGTTTACACTTTTGTTTGTCAGCTATTCACTTTAAAAGCCGTGAGGTACCGGCAGAGTAAAATAGTACCTTCCTCTGTACCAAGTATCGTAAGGGGCGACTAAGGTACCAGATCCGGCAGATAGCGGTATATCCACCCGAAACAGTGTAGCTCAAATGCAAAAGATGGGGAGAGGCAGCAGCATTCTCGCCGCGAAAGCTGCACTCTTGGATTACTGACACGCTTGACTAGCGTGGCAATTATGGGTAAATGAACCCTATCTTGGGGAGGTCTAAGTCAAGCAATAGACGTTTTACGATAATATTTTTCTAAGGATCCTGATATCACTTAAATTTCACAGATTTTCAGTTGAGCCGTGGTTGCATAACAAATAGCCACTCTATCGCATTTATAATATTATTATGAATTTTAAGTTCTGTACTAATTTATCTATTAAATCATCTTCAGCTAGTAGCCTCTTCATAAAGAAGCCTTCTAAGTAAGGAAAATATTATTAAAAATTAAAATATCATCAACATTATCAGGTGGCATTGTAAAATCAATCTGAAAGGTTCTTCTAATATTTTATTACAGTTTGGATGTGATTTATTAAGACTAGATACTATGTAAATGTGTTAAACACCGAATTGATATAAATTTTTTTTCTTTACTTTTTGGAAACAATTTGGAAATATGGTGTGATATGTTATGTGTTATGTGATATGTTATGTATCTATGAAATTTAGTTCCGTTTTAGTTGTATCATATCATCATTATTATATAAGCAATTATAAGTCAACTGCTGGATTTAGATCTCCTGAAGAAAGGGGGAATTCAGTCCGTAATTGCAGATTATAGCTTTGCGGTAGATATGCTACTGCCCGCACTGATGGGTGGCCATTCGAGTTGCATTGTTCCGAGTGGATATACCGCCATCTATAGGTTCTGGTACGTCAGCCGCCTTTTACAACACCTCGTTCTAGGGGAGGTACAATTATATTCTGCCGGTACTCAAAGGCTAAACATTAATGACAATTCGCAGCAAACTAGCTTACAGCATTGTAATAAAGGGAATAATAAACTAAAATATTTTAGGGCCTTTCTCTTTTATTATAGCAGAAATTAATTAAGCCTCTAAGATGTATGTAGGGGTTTATTACTACAAACGGCCTAGGTGAATACTTCTGGAGTAATAAAACTTATTATATGCTCGACTACCCAACTAATTTTCTAAGAGCTATATGTAAGCTTAAATAATCATGAGGGACCATGTGTTTTTTTTCTGGATATTCATATTAAGCTGACGTTTACCGTCTTATTCTTGGTAATCATAAAGTTGACCGGTCTACCAGTATCTTTTGGTTTACTTACTCTGTAACTTTCCCCTCTTAATATTGCTAATGAAGTTCGGAGTACAATTTAAGATATTTCTTCCTTTTATATTGAAACTCTTATATCGGGTTAACGGGTATACTCAAAGAGTATCATTTAAGCCATATTTTCCTGGATATCAAAAAGGTAACATTGGCAGGTCTTTAGATTAAAAATAGTAAATAAGTAATATTAGTGTGTAGTTTCAATACCTTGGGAGAGAGGCTTCAGATGCACAGGCGATCTAGAATAAGTTTAGAATAAGCTTATTACATTAAAAGCCTCACCGTGTCGTACCACCAAAGTAGATTAATTGCGACTAAGGTACAAAAACCGACAAATGGCGGTATATTCATCCGTAAAAGTGTAGCTCAAATGTACAGGACAGGGATTGGCAGCAGCATCCCAGTCACGAAGCTACACTTGCCATCACACTTATTCAGCGCGGCAATTAAGGGCAAAATTCCCCCTTTGTCGGGGAGGCCTATGTTTAACAGTGAACTTCCAATGGCTGATATGATTATACCAACTTACAATCCAGTAAAGATTATGTTAATGATATAGTTAATCTTGGTTAGTAATAGGATTAAAATAAATTGTTTTATCTACTAGCTTTATTACGATGGTCTATTAGCGCTGTCGCTGGTTAGGGTTTGGTGAAAAACAATTAGACGTGATAACAGAACCTTTATCACCAGTCTTTATAATAATAATATTTACAGAATACCTTTAACATTGAACTGACTCCGCGGTAAGTCGCTTTGAGCACATGTGTTACGGACATCAGACTAGAGAAGAATCTATATAATACTAAAATACATATTTTTAATACCCAGGACAAAAACAAATATTATTATCATATAAATATTTCTTCTGGGTGGGAATCGAACCCATGACCTGGCAAAATAGGTTGGATCACTACTACCTGCACCATCGGACCCCCCCTCTTAGTATTTCCTTTCTGGTGGCTTGTATAACGAATCTAACTAATGAACCAAGTTTTAACGTTAAGATAGGTGTAAATTAATGAAATGAATGAAATATGTGACTCTTATGATCTCAAAGTCTGTAAGTACTTCCATTTTTGTATACAGAGTAAACACGGTTTTCTTTGACCCTGTGGGGAAACATTAGCCTATATGAAAACGAACAAGTAAACTAAATTCTTTCATGTTTATACCTGAATAATTTTGCCTTTTGTTTTAGGTTTATGAGTCAAAGTAACTTGTACCTACGATACAGTATATCAATTATTAATTTTAATTTCTATATGAATTTATATGCTTCTAAATAAGTTTGATAATGAGTTTACATTTAACTTATTAAACCGGATATTCTAAAGTATTGTTCCGTAACTGCAGCTATCTTCACATATCAGTCACAAAGCCTAAAAAAACTGCGCAGTTTTCCATTCCTATTAGCGTTATTAGCTAAAATCCGTTCCACTGGCTTAATACGTAATTTCCTAATGATATCTAGATGCTCCCAAGGCCGGTTATATTGATGAGTGCGGTGACAAGGGTCAACAATAGACGTGCGTGTTACGGCCCGCAATTTGTACCCACCCTGCGTTAGGCTGTCATTTGTGACGTCATAACAGTGTTCTGATACGTGGAAAAATTGGCTGTTTATATTGGTCACACTTCGACCACCTGCATTACATACGGAATTACAATGGGATCAAATAAGATAAGGTAAGATTGTCCCGGACATGTTCTTTTACAGATAAGTCATTTATCAAAGAGTGCGTATGTACTATTCTTCAATTAGGCGCTTTTTTGTTTTTATATCCTAAATTAAGACACGATTCTTTGTAGTACATTTAACCTTAGTGCAATCCTTGGGATCACATATAGTATTGTTTTTGGACTACATACTATATATATATAAATTTTACTCTCAAATGAAATATCGGTTAGAAGATTTTGAGATATATATATATAATATTTGTCAGGCTGCTATTTTGTAATCTGCATATTTTCGTATGTCCGTTGAAACAAGCCTTTTTTAAACATAATTTAATATTTGTACGGGCCCGATGGCGTAGTCGCAGGTGATGTCCGTAACACAAGTGCTTTAAGCGACTTACCACAGAGTCAGTGTATGAGATATTATGGGACTTTATATTATTATTTTCTTTTTATTGAATATTCTCTCATTTAATGAGGTGTCTTGTTTTCGCGCGGGTTATACATATTATTATCATTACTATTTGTATTTTTCTGTACCTGGGTGCTATTTATATATATTTATCGAAATTATTGCGTCTACAGCGCCATCAGCGGCGGTGTGCAGAAGTGTCGAGACGTCAGCCCCACCTAGAAGCTTTAGACGGAGTCTATGATGTAGCGGTGGGTCTAGAACACTTTAGTTTGCTTCCGACCACCGAATAGTGTAAACTTAGAAACTGACAACGTATCGTTCTTATTCTTCTCAGTGTCTATTATCATTAATTTTCTTATAATTAACTACGTAAAAGTGTGATCATTTGCGATCATCCGCGCCAACCTTACACGGATAGCGTGAACATTCGGGTATTGACCCGTTTATAATAAACAGCCTCGTTTATCAGTCTAGTGGCGCTGGAACTGACATCTGAGTAGTCCAGTAAAATAAGAAAAAAAAATCTAAATCTATAGAATATTTATTATTAGTTTGATTAAGTCAACGAGCAAGCGTATGATCTACGTGATAATAGGCATCAGCACAGCCTATAGATGTTCGTGTCATCACACAAGGATGTCTTTGCCGCGTTGTCAACTTTATGCCACCCTTTGATTTTATTGCCTCTCTTACCTTTCAAACCGGAACAAAACAATGCGAACACTGCTGTTTGACGGTAGCAATAGGTGAGAGTACCTTACCAACCACCAAAACAAACATTTTATGTTCTTTATTCATAAATATGTTTGTTTTAATTTGTGAACCGCCTCGAGGTACCGGCAGACTAGAGTCTTCCACTGTACCAGTGTCGTGAAAGGTGACTAAGGTACCAGACCTGACAGATGGCGGTATACCCATCGGAAATAATGCAGCTTAATTGAACAGGGCGGGGTTAGACAGCAGCATCCGCGTCGCAAAAGCTGCGCTCTGCGATTGCCAACACGCTTGCCCAGAGCGGTAATTTGGGCGATTTTTCCCCCTTCTTTGGAGAGCCTATATCCAGCAGTTGACTTTCTTTGGCTGGTATGATGTTAGTGATGATATGTAATTTACCTGTTGCCAGATAAACGTAAGACAAGCTGCGACTTATCCCTGTGAATAGTCAATGTATGAGATGTGTTGTTAATTATTTGTTATATATGTATATTAACATAAAATTATGTAGGTTATATATTAATATTTTAAAGAAATATTTTGTATCACAAACTGATTTCTATATATTATTTTTGATAATAACTATATATGTTTGTAATCTCATGTAACTTGCTATAAATAAATAGTACAATAAAAATGAAATCAAGTCTATGTTTTTGCTGCGCGTTTGCGGATTGACCAGAGAACCGCTCGATGTTATTTAGCACATGGATCGCTTTAACCCTAGAAAAAAGGCTCCTTATGATCCTGCTAACAATATCTCAGGATTTGTTATAAATAAGAAAGTATGGCAATCAAATCGTTTTACCTGAAACAAAAAAATAAGAAAAATTACGAATTTTTTCGTGTATCTGCAAGTTGATTTATGCACTAACATATACATACAATGTTAGTGCAAAAATCAGCTTTGAAAAGCTAAAAAGCGTCCCCATATGTACACATACGATTGGCATTTCCAACAAAAGGCGAGCCTAGCCTTTGTCTAGACACAACACTATTGTCGTGACGGCTCAATAAATAACCTTTCCATTTTTTACTGTCAACAAAAACGAGTTTGCTCCTCACACTTGGAATAAAACAAACATATATTCTCAGAAGTTACTTGAAAATCTAATACGGCTATTAGTTCAGTTTCTTCCATATAAAAGAAACTCTCAATAAATCTTCCGACTGTCAGCACATTACGTATCTCTTTATTTTCTCTCTTTCCACTGACATGTTTCATTTGGCCTTATTTTTTCTTCGGGGAAATATGGTCCAATATTTGCCTAATTTTATTATGGGTACCATCCTTTTTTGTATAAAGGAAATGTTGAGAAAAGAGGTTATTGATATTATGTCAATATTTATAAAATAAACTGTGAAAAGAGCTGACAGATTTATCTATTGTAAGCAGATATTGGGCATTGGCAAGGTAAACCCAAGGTATACTCACAAAGTATGAGTTTAAATCTTAATGAAAATTTTGTTAGAGCCGATGTTCGTTTGTTTCGACGGTCTAAAATCGTTAAGAGAAATTATTTAGTTATTTTGTTACTGTCTTACGGTTTAACTTAACAAGTAGGTAGTGACTTTTTTTGCTTACACCGATAGTAAGATACATTTTATTGAGTAATAAAAATGTGTCCAACCAATACCGTGCAATGTAAAAAAATAGATATTTTTGTATTATCATTATCATCATCATCATCATATCCATAAGACGTCCGCTGCTGGACGTAGGCCTCCCCAAGTAATCTACAATAGGCGGCCTGTGTCCAGTGCGATCCTGCGATTTTAGTCAGATCGTTTATCCATTTTGCGTGATTGACTATATTTGACTCCCTGCGCCGCGTATAATGGTAATAAAATGAACTCAAAAACTACTCGTATGATTTAAAATAGTATTTCAAACATAGAAATATTCATAATTATCATTATTATCATCATTGCAACCGTACAACGTCCACTGCTGGTCATAGGCCTCCCCATTAAGGGAGAATATTGTCCTTAGTTGCTACGCTGGGCAGGTGTGTTGGCAATTGCAGAGTGTGATTTTCCTGTCAAGAATGCAGCTGCCCATCCTCTCCCAGGTGTTGGTTTAGGTACCTCAGTGTCCACCCTTATACACATGGTACAGGAGGAAGTACTATCCTAGTCTGCCGGAAATATTTAATTACAACAAATAACAAGCTTTATTTCACTACGTAGGAAAATCTAGAAAAGGCTTTGTACTAATTTGTAAGTATTTTTACACATCCGGTATTACGTCCTGATATTAGGTTACGTAAAACAATTTATTTATTCGTTTATTTATTATAATATTGTTTAAACACGCTAATATACTCAAAATACCCGCTAATTACCCTGGTTGGGAAATAAACTAAGGCCATTTATTCAGTAACACGTAGAACATCAGTTTGGGTTCGTACACTTGAGTTATATACGCTTCATTTTAATCAAGTAACGTTTAAGTAAGAAGACTAGATACGCCTAAAAACCTGTTTTCATCGTAAGTATATTACACATACTATGTGATATGTGATCGACTTTGTCATCGGATTCGGTTCGGATTCAGAGTTAAGAGTTAAATAGAGTTAAGCGTGTTTTCAAATTAATCTCGACTTAGGTTCATCATTTTACCCATTGGGAGTCTACTACTGGTTATAGGCCACCCCAAAAAAGGGCGGACTTCTGCCCATAATTGCCGCGCTGGGCAACCATGTTGGCCATCGCAGAGCGCAGCTTTCGTAGCGGGGATGCTGCTGCTCATTCCCATCCTATGAATTTAAGCTACACTTAGTCGCCTTTTACGACACTTGGTATAAGGGAAGGTACCATTCTCCTCAGCCAGTACCTCAAGACCATACAACGACTTCCGTTAAAAAGTAATAAAAAAAAATCTTTAAAACTACTGATGTTCATAAGCTTAGCTTTGAGTTCCCAATTACATTTTCTTAAGATTTCCGTGGCAACCTGTTAATTAGGCAACACCAAAAAATTTAAACCAATGTCCTTATATTTTTTTACAATTGAACTTGTGGAATCACAGTATAAAACACTGCAATTTTATGAATGTACATTGTCCAGAAAATTATTCGAGCGAGACATGTAATAATAAATTGTCTATGCTGATAAATCGGGCTCAAATCTCTCGGCTTATCAGCAATACATTTCGGGAACGTCATAACTCGCCCTCAACAAGGTTCCGATTCTGTTAATTTTGGCAAGTGACTTGCCATTACGTTTTTTAATTCATATAAGAAGCCATTGTATAAAACAGTATAGTTATCATAAACGCTTTTATTATCACTACATTGGAATTTTCTCATTATTGCCGCCCTGGGTAGAAGTAGTAGAATCTTTGTTCTGTCCATCCTTGGTGAATTGGAGCTACGCCGTTCGGGATGAATATACCGCCATCTGTTAGTTTTGATTCTTCAACCGATTTCTACAACAGCTGGTACAGCAGATAGTTAATATTCATCTCTGCTGGTTCTGGGCTAAATAGAATCCAGTTACCCCACGTCCGACATCGTAGACCGCGTACCGGCAGCCCTAAAGCTGTCAGGCTTACTCCGTCCGTCCTCTTTTGCTGAATTTCATAATTAAAGTCACCCCCAACGATGGCCGCCCGAGCTTAGGTCAAGCTTTTAGAGGCGCCCTCGGGCGATCGCCGTCGATCCCGCTCAGATCCCGCGAGACTTGCGGGCGCGACCGTAGCTAACCTCGTGGTCGCGGCCGCGGGTTACGCTGGAACATTACGGGCATCAGACTCTCATCTATGAGAGACCCTGCCTTTATTTTCAGTGGTGCTGGAATTGACGTCTTGAGTACTTCAGCAATAGGTTAGACCGAAAAAAAACATAATTCACTTTAATCTTTGAAAATGAAAGTTTAATATTTTTTTCTCTGCGAAAGTTTTTTTAAATTGGTAGTTTTGATATTTTTCAAACACAATTTATAAATAAATTAACCAAATAAAGTAACGATTAAAAATAAATACTGATCATATGACATACAATCATCCAATCCAAAAAATTTCCTTCATAATCGTAAGTTCGTATTATTGACATAACATAGAAAGGCGAGTGACTTCAGTATGATACGCTCAAATACTGGGCAGAGATCTTACTGGCAATTTTGGTAAAGTAGTTATTGTTCCATAAACATTTTTTATGTAACGTTTAATCTGATATGTAAATATATACTCATGGTAAAAAATACAGTGTTTATGAAGATTTATTTTGGCGTGGCAGCAGTTAATTTGTGAAGTTATCAAATAATCACAAAGTATTTAAACTCAAACTCAAAATATACGCTATTAAAACCCCATTTCATATATTTGAATTGTCAAAATTTGATATCGAATATTACTTCCATAATTAATGAAACTAAATTATGTTTTTTTTAATCTGGACAACACTGCTGGTCAAGGGCACTCTCAAAAAAGTTTTTATTTGCCCATTGAGCCTTGGTGGCAATTGCAGAGCATAGCTTCGCGATGGGAATGCTGCTGCCCATCCCTGCCGCTGACTGCTGCTGTCTAACTCAGTCACCTTTTGCGACCTCTGGTGCTGGGAGTGGTATAATAACCTTCCAGTACCACTCTTATATAATAAATCTGAGTTTGTCTTAAATTTAAACGACTCAGAAATAATTGGCTTAAATCACTGCCTTATGGACATAAAAAAAGGAATTACAAATGTAATACTTAAATAACATAATACCTAAAATAAATACCATGTTCTTCATTTAAATCATTTAATCGTCGTCGTTGGACCTGTAAATAAGACATATAGACTGCCCAGAATTACGTATAGTCATAACACTGATATCAAACTGACTGACCGACTATCATGAGTAGCAAATGATAATAGTCTGGTCATCAGGCGAGTTTTCACCTAAGTATATAAATGAACGCCCGGAAAATAACCTGCATTCACATAAGGCAGACCTCATACAATGGTCGTCTGCATTGGTTTCTCACTCTCACCTATTTCTACCGACAAACAGCAGAATTCACATTGTTGTTTTTCGGTTTAAAAGCTCAGATAGGCAGTAAAATTATTGAATAATGTGTCATAATCTACAAACAATAGATCATATACTTGTTTGATGACCTAGTCCAATAAAAAAAAAAACTACGATTGATAAAGTAGAACTTGTAAATCCAAAAAACTGAGTTTATGGAACCATTGTCAGTTCATATAAAAACTTGTCTGAATTAAATTTTTGGGCGTATATATATTTGGGATTATAATATAAATTTTTATTTTGAAGATTTTAAGCAAAAGTATAAGCAAGAGGCGTAAATCTTTTGCGTAATTTACAATCATTAATCTCATATTTCTCTTACTTTACTTTATTCCCATTATTAACAACGTTTGATTGGTCAACATTTCTCTTTCGAGTCTTATTTCTATCCGCCGAACCAGACCTCACGAAATAGTTTTAGTGTTTTTACCTTTGTCAGCTGCTGTACCTGCTAGATCTTTATATATTTTTTCAATTCTTATGTTCGTAATTATCATTATCATTACAACCATTAGAAGTCCACTACTGGACATAGTTTTTCCTGAAAATAGGGGAGTTTTGCCCTTAATTACCGCGCAGGGCAGGGTTGGCAATCGCAGAGCGCAGCTTTCGCGACGGGAATGCTGTTACTGCTGTGTATTTGAGCTACACTGTCTCGGATATACCGCCATCTGTCGGTTTTGGCACCTTAGTCGCCTCTTACGACACCTGGCACAGGAGGAGGTACTATTCTACTCTTAGCCGGTACCTTACAACTCGAGCTGAGCTACGAAGCATCAATTCTCTAACATTTCGTTCTCTATCCTCCATTCGCCTAACTATCATGACAATGATCAGCGAAAATCTTTCAAATGATAAAGACGCATTTCATAAAATGTTCGTGAGATATAGCAAGGTCTTGTAGTATACTAGGTATATCTTAATTGCGAGGCAGAGAGAAGCTGTTAGATTTGAGTCTTATACATACATAGAATTGCACTGTAATACATTTTCGTGTTTTGATGGATAGTATTATTATTTAATCTCCACTGATTGTCTCCTTTTTAGGTTGACTAAAATAATAATATTCAAGGTAAAAGAGACCTTGTTTGTATAAACTGCATGAAGGTACATCAACACTCTGATAAAGGTGTTTTATTTGTCACTCATTTAAGGTATAAAATCGCTTATCCATTTGGCATGCAACACATCCATAATCTGGCCTTAAATACTTCTTTATACATACATGCTACTGAAAATGATAATGACGGTTATTTAGTTGCCAGTAACAAATATAACCAAAAAAGTGTTTTAGTATGTACTAAATAACCATGTAGTATTGTTTTCAATATAATTATGTATATTATGTAATCTACTTGATACCATGCCAATGCTTCGTAATTTCATGTGTATCCTAATCTGTTGGTGCTCATAAATTTCGCAGAGAACGTTGCCATTTCATTTCTGATAATATATTCTGTATGTTGAAACAACATTCCATAGATAACATTTATGTTAATAGCGCTAGACAATTGGCAATGTTTTTCTTGTATTTCTACTTTTGTGTGGTATGTAGATATCGATCTATATAGTACTATATTATATCATTGTAGTCTGAATGTCGCTATTCAGCAGAGCAGAATACCAGGTGTACCAGGTGTTATAGAAGGTGACTGGGGTACGGAAACCGACAGGCGGAGGTATATCCACCTGAAACAGCGAAGCTCAACAGGACATAATTTGTTTTAGCTGCGATGCTTCAGCAAACATGGAAAACATTGTACAAAATATAATAATTAAATATAATATAAAAATTAATAAATAAAAATTGAATATAATATTTAAAGAATGATGTTTCACATGCCTGCCGACAAGCTTACAGCCGTACGTGCCGAAAGATACCAGCAGAGCTTAATAGTACCTCCCCCTTTACCAGGTATCGTAAGAGGCCAAATAGTGCAGCTCTAATATACAGGGCGAAGATGGACATCAGCATCTCCGTCGTGACTCTCTGCGATTGCCAATACACTTGCACAGTGTAGCAATTATAGTCGAAATGTTCACTTTCTTGGGGAGGCCTATTTCCAGCAGTGGACTGCCAATGGCTGGTATGATAATGAGTTGTACAGCGTTAAGGCTATTACCGAACAACCTAGTGCGAAACTGGAAATTTTACTGTTTTGCTGTGTGTTATTTATTAGCCAAGTATTAAACTTGTAATTGTCTGTCAGGGATTTGTTTTATTTGGGTATAATTATTTCGACATTCTTGAGGATACTTTGTTAAACTTAGTAACACCTTATAGTAACTCTTTCTTTAGTCCAAGATCTAATAAACTTTTTAATGTACAGTGTTACAAAAGGTAAAATACTTCGACTTTTCAAGGAAATCTTTTAAAATGTTTTGTTTTAGGAAGTAAGGTAGGTAAACTACAATGTTTCTTGTTTTCTATACACGTTTACATGCTGGTTTATTTGCCGTGAGATATCAGCAGAGTAGAATAGTACCTTCTTCTTGACCAGGTGTCGTAAGAGGCGACTAAGGTACTAAAACCTACAGATGGCGGTATATCCATGCGAGACGGTGCAGCTCAAATGCATAGGGTGGGGATGGGCAGCAGCATCGTCGCCGCAAAAGCTACGCTCTGCGATTGCCAACACACTTGCCCAGCGCGGCAAGTATGGGCAAAATCCCCCTTTCTTAGGGAGACCTATATCCAGCAGTGGACTTTCAAAGGCTATTATGATCATATTTGTACAAGTAAATAATATATTAAACTAGCTAACTCGACAGACGTTGTCCTGTCTTAAATATAGGTACATATAAGTTTATCTTTAAAAAAATTGCGACTCTTAATTAAGATAATAATAAGGTTTTAGAAATTCATCCTGCACAAACAATATGACACATATTTTTTAAATATATATGTGTTTCTTCTCTAAGAACTTTTAAAACAGATAAATCGGTCGGAATAATTTTAATCATACAAATTCGAATTCTATATTTTTTGTAGTTAACAACAATAGCTTAGCTAATCACAATTAAAATTCAATTACCCAGGTACAAGCATTTCATTTATTTATTAGAAATAAATGTAACTAACAAAAAAGTCCAAATCGCATATAATGGTGTTGACATAATTCTCACACAAAAGTTTTAACAATAATTAATTATAACAGAAAATGGCAGTTAAACAAGCACATACAAATATAATTTATCTATAAAAATATTTTTTATTCAGTAATTG
Source organism: Heortia vitessoides (assembly GCA_020976665.1). NCBI lineage: Eukaryota > Metazoa > Arthropoda > Insecta > Lepidoptera > Crambidae > Heortia > Heortia vitessoides. The sequence continues at coordinate 14,742,289 of JACJUM010003129.1, forward strand.
TAAAAAATACAGATAAATAAAACAATAAACATAATTGTTAAAGATATCATAAATATTACATGTCAAATAATTGACATATTTATGTCAATTACTTTTTGATTCACAGTTTTTGATTGAACTTAACTATTTTGCAGCACAATTATTGAGTTATTGTTTTATGATGTCATCAAGGTACGAAGCCTCGAATAAAATATATATTCAAAACACCCACACTACCTACGAAGCTTCCGTTATACCCAGTAATAAACATCGGGCAAAATAGACACAGCACAATAGCGGCCAGTGTATTATTAAATCACTATTTCCGTCCGATGAATCGATACGAGCGGATACGGGGCTCATTATATATGCGGTTTGATAGAGTTTCCCAAAGATTCCATTGTTTATTATTTTTTTTTGTTATACATTTGAAACAGGATACATTTCTGATATATGCCGAGAGGTACCGGCAGAGTAGAATAGTACCAGGTGTCGTTAGAGGTGACTAAGGTACCACAACCGACAGATGGCGGTATATCCGAGACAGTGTAGCTTAAATGCATAAGATGGATATGGGCAGCAGCATCCCTACCGCGAAAAGCTGTGTTCAGCAATTGCGATCACGCTTGCCCAGCGCGGCAATTATGAGCAAAATTACCCCTTTATTGTGGAGACCTATATCCAGCAGTGGACTTCCAATGGCTTATTCGATGATAATGACATTTCTGATACACTCTCTATAATCTGCCAAGCTGCTGTAACACTGCCGGCATAAGTTCTTGTTTAATTAAATATATAAAGATATTAGTAGTACATAAAGATACTCAGGCTCAGCTGATCTGATCAGCTCAAGTAATACCAGGTTAAAGAAGTCACCACAATCCTTCTTTCAAAGTGTAGACCTATTACAAGGATTGGTACCTCATTCTCATTTATTTCTATCGCCAAATAGCAATTTTCGCATTGCAGTGTTCTGGTTTAAAGGGGGAGAGAAGCTACTTAGTACCATTGTATGTTCTGTTTACAATGTTGGCAACACGCTAGTGATATCTTTTTTAAGTCACGAGTGTCTAAAGGCTGTGGTCACGTTTATCATAAAGCGGATTGTAAGCCTTTTGCTGACTTCATAATATAAAAAGAAAATATTCGATAGATAACTAATTGGCCAGCCAGCAGGCACAGAACTGACATACACATATATATAAAATCATAAGCATTTTTCATGAACATATATAACTATAAAACGACTTTTATGACAGTAATTTTAAAAGCTAAATCGACTTCTTTCGCTCCTTTTCGTGAAATTTAAGAAAATGTAAATAATGTACAAATATAATATAGCATATAATACCATGTGTAGCTGGCAGAGTAGAATCCTCCTCCTGTAGCAGATGTCCTAAGAACCGAAAGATGGTGGTATATCCATCCGTAACAGTGTAACTCAAATGCACAGGGTCGGGATGGGCAGCAGCATGCCCATTACGAAGCTTCACACTGCGAATGCCCATATGTTTACCCAGTGCAACAATTTTTGGCGAATTCCCCCTTTCTTGGGAAGGCCTATGTCCAGCAGTGGACATTTTACGGCTGCTGTGATGATGATGATGAAGGATTTATAATATTAATTAGGATAAGGAAAAGGCCTATTATATTTGTAAGGATTTCTATCAAGTCATAGGTTGGGGATGGATTAGTGATCTCCTTGTAATGTTAAGAGCATTTATCAGCTTACGATGGTGCGGACTGTATGCTTGTATGTCAATTTATTCAAAAATGAAACTCTTAGATTCGTATGAGCTTATTTTTATTTTGATGATATAGAATCGCCTTATAAAAATAGTTACATTTCACATATTATAATATTTTTATATTGACTTTTATGTAGTCTGTACACTTGTTTGTCGACCTAGTCAATAAAACATTCAAAAAATCTTTAAACTGACGCCTAGGAGTAGGCCCGACTTATCAAGAGTGGCAGATGTCAACACAATTCAAGACTGCACGCACCATCCTTTTGTCTCATTCACTGCTATACGGCAGTTCACCGATGTGCATATGCTATGACAGATGATCTATCTAATGAGGTATTTGTATATGGATTCAGCCATTGCAGTACGTTTTAATTCTAGGGGATATATGGCTGAATTTGCTTAGTTAAATGTTGATGTCAAGTAAAAGCTGTGCGACGGAGATCTCCACTCTGCTCGTTGAGCTACGCTGTTTCGGATGGAAGTACCGCTGTCTGCCGGCGTCTCTTACGACATCTTGTACAGAAGTAGGTATTTTATTAAAGAAATTAGTTAAACGCCTCGGCGCTTATCTAATTTCATAGTTAAGTTAATCTTTTATTTTTCCAACGGTAGATAAGGTCACAGAAGAAAGAAGACAAATGCAACGTTCACTTACTTTAAAACTAAGTTTACCTCAAGTTAATACTTTGATTCATCAGAAAATGGCTGGTTCAAAAGTTGCGCCTCCGATGCGGGAAGGTGATAAACTTCGGAGTGCCAGTAGAAATTCTTTACTTTGTATTGGCAACTGCTGAAGAATTGTTATCTTTAAAGTTTTGTTACACAATTTAAATGTATAATATGTGTTTGATTAATATGGGAGCCATAAAATTATTTGGTTTATACAAATAAAATTCCCACAACATCTCGTACATTGACCTGACTACGTGGTAAGTCGCTTAAAGCACTTGTTTCGGACGCCAAACAACAGAGCAATATTTTCCTTCAATACATAAATTTAATACCCAGGCACAGAAAAAACACAAATATTATTACATAAATATTTATCCTGGATGGGAATCAAACCCATGATCGTTGGAGCACAAGATGAGATCACTACCATCTCCGCCATCGGGCCCATCATATACAAGCAGTGTTGAGAAAATTATTTATTTTATTGTAAGATTATTTTATAAAGCTAAGCAATTCTACTTGTAATTGTATTCTAAACTTTGGGAATAAAGGCCCTTAATTAATTAAAGGGGAAGTCACATGAGAAAGCCCTCATACCTTCTCCCCTATTTCTACCTCTAATAGTAGTAATAGTGTTCGCTTGACTGTGTTCCGGTTTAAAAGGGGAAAGGAGGCAGCGAAATTACTGGGTAATGACATAATATTTTCAAGTCATAAGGTTGACATTGCGATAGTGATAATCTTGTCTGTAAGCTGCAGTCATCATTATCATCATTACAGCAATTGGAAATCCAATGCTGGACATAGGCTTTCCCAAAAAAGGGGGAATTTTATCCATATTTGCCGCACTTGGCAGACGTGTTGGCAATCGCAGAGCGCTGCTTTTGCGACGAGGATGCTGCTGCACATCCCACCCTATGCTTTCGAGTTTCTGGTACCTTAGTCGCCTCTTACGACACCTGGTACAGGGTGAGGTACTATTCTACTCCACCGGTTCATCACGACAGCTGCAGTGATGCTTACTATCACTCGGTATATTGTTAGCTAGTTTGTCGACATGGTATAATAAAAAAAGACAGTATCATATTTTCTTCATTACTTCTATAAATATTCAGTTAACATATGACATATATAATCTATACATTGGCTTTTAATAGTAAAAAATTTAAAGCGCGTATTCCATCAGCTTTAGATTTATGACGATTGTATTGTCAACCTTTATTGTCAGATTGCGTAATAAAATTCTATTTTGATGTATTGTTAAAGTGAAAACTAGAAGAAGAAATGTATCTCTTATTGTGAGATTGCGTACTAAAATTTTTGTTTTGTTGTAGTGGTAAAGTGAAAAATAGACGAAGTAATTTTACTCTATTGATTCTTGTGATCGTGTTCAGTTTTTATCAGATTGCGTAGTGAAATTTTGCTTTCAAGGTATAGTGATAAAAAAAACCATAAAAAGTAATGCTTGATTGTAATGTGTTAAATTTACTTATTATTACAATTATCTGTCAGATTTCGTAGTGAAATTTTGTTTTCACCATTATTATTACTGGCTAGGTCTTTAATAAAACTCGGTAAAGTGCGAGTTGGACTTGCCCACTGAGGGTTCTGTAGGTGCGTTGGACCATAATGCATATTATACATTCGGTCACACATCCAATTTAAGACTGCACTTAACTCCGATGATTGAATTCGTACTTTTTTTAAGATGGTTTTTTTATAATTTATTGGGAAAAGTATCGTTTTTGATATTTTATAGTTTCACAGGTTTATGGAAAGTACCCTACAAATTGTGATTCCCTTGAGAAGGTCAAAATATGCTATGTTTTTGGCATGAATGGTTGTTTTTTTAAATATTCTTTGAATATCATATTTCACAGCTTAAAGAGTCTATAGGCTTCAGTATTTTATCTTAATTTCAAATCAATTACCTCTACACGAAAAAAGAAAATAAAGTGTAGGCTACAAAGTGATTCTATTAGGGTTCTGTTTTTCCTTTTTATGTCATTCAATTTTATCTGTGGTAAAATAATTATAACCTAAAAACGTCACATTGTCATAATCTGAGAAATGATTTGCTTAAATAAAATACCACTAAAATAGTTGTGATTTGGAACTGACATTGTAAATAATAACAATAAATGTCGTTTTTTTTTCTCACAGGTATGTAAGGTTATTATTAACACTTGTTTAATTGTTTGTTTCTTTTCTTACAGAGAAACTCAATTGTGTTTGATTGACTGTGTCGTCCAAATTACATATTGGATAATATAATCTTATATATATAAAAACATAAAGTTTGAGAAGTTCTGCGGGCGGTCATTAGCATAAGTCTCATTTCCTTTATTTGGTATGTACCTATTCAAATAAGAAACCGTATACAAATTTATCTTCCCGTATACGCGTCGTTAGGTACTGCATATGGTATGTAAATTGTGGCTTGCCAGCTTTATTAGTATAGTAAATTAATTCATATTCTGAGAAATAATGAAGTTATCAACTGTATGATAGATGAGAGATGAAACTCGTCTTATTGGTTGATCGCATGGTAAATGAAAAAAATCTAAATTTAAAAAGTAGTGAGGTACTAGGGGAGTAGAATACTTCCCCCTGTACCAGTTGTTGTAAAAGGCGACTAAGGTACCAGAAACAACAGATGACGGTATATCCCTCTGAAATAATGCAGCGCAAATGCACAGGGTGGGGATGGGCAGCAGCATTGCCGTCGCGAAAGCTGCGCCCTGCGATTGCCAAAGTTCCCTCTTTCTAGGGGAGGCCTATGTCCAGCAGTGGACTTTCAATGGCCGGTATGATGATACTGATAATGATGAATAATTTAAACACGTATGTTTGTGCGTGTAAATGAATGTTTGTAACTCTTTCACAGCGGAATAGCAAATCAGATCTGGATAAAATTTGCCACAGATATTATTGATAGTCTAAAGTAATATTAGTTACAATATATATACTGTAACTAGTTTGTATCAGAAATAGTGGTATTCCGGGACTTAAAATAATTTATTTTTAAAGTTTTTTTATATCATTATGATTTTTTTCCTTTTTCAGTAAGCCTGAATAATTCGATTATTTGTTTGAGGTAGACCTCATACATGGGTCGTCTACAATGATATCTTACTCTCATTAATTCTATAACCAAATAGCAGTGTTTGCATTGCTGTGTTGAGATTTGAAGGGTAAGAGAAGTTCTGAAATTATTGTAATGTTACATTATGACAACGAAACACAAGATTAATAAAACACGCGTTAGTATATCCCTGTGATATTCTGAGTGTTTTTAGGCTGCTGTGACGCCTACCACGCTTACCACGCAGACTATGTTAGTTTGTCGAAATGGTCATTAAAAAAAAATTGTTTGCACAAACAGTTTGTTTACTAGAAACGTAGCGCCGCTATAGTAATATGTACATAGTTAAAATTATCTTTTCTTGTTGATATGCATGCGGTATTTACCTAAAAGGTTGTTACATTTAATAAAAATATATATTTTTTAAATCTATTGAATACCATGTAGCATTCGTTGACGAACCAAATAAAATAAATAAATGCATAGGCTTGTTATCCCGAAAACGTATTCACGTGGGATAGATCTGGCTTTTTATTGTTCTCTATGAAATCGGATTTTTGCCTGGCTTAATTGTCAGAGCGGTATAGACTCTTTTTCGGCATAACAAAATATTCTCCGGGATGAGATATTAAATGAAATCTTTGCTTACAAAGTCGCGAGTGGGAAGTAAGTAATTACTTTACTTATACAAATTTGTCGTAAGGTACCGCCAGAGTAGAATAGTACCTTTCTCTGTATCTGGTGTCGTAAGAGATGACTAGGGAACCAGAACCGACAGATGGAGGTATATCAACCCAAATCAGTGTAGCTATCCGACAGATGGCGGTATATCCATCTGAAATGAATGAATATGAATACCGCCATCTGTCGGTTTCGGTACGTTAGTCGCTTCTTGATATCTGGAGCATTGGGAGGTATCATTCTTCTATCTACAATCGTAATGTAAACAATATTAATAATAAATCAAAGTCCAATCCAATTAACCTGACTCTGATGATCTGTGGTAAGTCACTTAAATTCTTACGTCTACGTCCGATAACAGAGGAATCACAAATATAATACATATTTCTAATACCCAGATAAAGAAAGAACGCAATGTTATGAATGATTGTATATAGTTGTCCTGGGAGGGATCGAACGCATGAGCTCTGGCGTATAAGATTGGATCACTACCATCTGCACCATCGGGCTGTCAAATTATGACGCAAATATCAAAAAAATTGCACGACGCTACTATACTGAAATTTGTCTTTGTGTATATCAAATAAGAGTGCGCAACTAAACTATATAAAAGTATTGGGTCGGAAAATTAAACTGTTCATGTTGTATAGAAATTCTAAACAAATATAAAACCAAAACATCGCACATTATTCGGGGCGTGGAAATCCAAATTGGGGAGAGCAAATAAATCGACATACAATCAACTAATATTCCGACAGTGTTTGTCATGATCATCTAATTAATGCTCATTTGGAATTGAATCGGCTCGATAACATTTGTTCGTTGAAGTTGTTTGATTACCGCAAATAGTAGCAATTTAATACATTTTACGCGTGTGTTAGTTGACAAAAAACAAAGTCGCCTATCATGTTTCTTTATTAGTAGAGCTATGATGGGCCCGATGACGCAGATGGTAGTGATCCTATCTTGTGCGCCAGGGGTCGTGGGTTCGATTCCCACCGAGAGCAAATATTTATATGATTATATTTGTATTTGTTCTAAATCTGGGTGTTAATTATATGTAAGTAAGTATTATATTTTTGATTCCTCCATTATCTGGCGTCGGTAACACAAATGCTTTGAACGACTTACCACGGAGTCGGGTCAATGTATGAGATGTAGAGAAATTTATTCATTTTTAATATTATTATATGCAACATTACAGCTAGTATTATTCATAAAAAATGGTTGAAATTTGCTGAAAAATAGACATAATAAACAAAGTTTAAATTAATTTTAGAAGTATTAAAATAAGAAAAATTAAGTTTTCCTTTTTTTATCTACATACAATTTGTCAATTGTCCTTGTATAGGCGAAAATGAAAATTAATTTGTATTTTTGTTAACGTATATAATCAACTATTGTTCCAAATTTTCAGTAATAACCGCTGAAAATTACCGAAATAAGCAAACAAATATGCGTACAATCCGGTCTCTACTTATTTGTCTGAGACGCAGAGAATCTAATATAATAACAAGCACAGGGTTGATTCTTTGATTCCGGTCAGTCATAATTATGTACCAATCCATTAAGTATCCATTTATTATGTCACACACACATTCACACAGTCACATTTATAATAGATTTTTTGCTTAATTCACAAGAAGTATATATTTATACTTCGAGATAAATAACTTAAAGTATTTGTATTGCGGATATAAACGTAAGTACTTATATTTATATAAATAACACCCAGACACAGAACAGATACAAATAAATATTCATCACTTAAATATTTGTCCTGTCGAACCACGACATTGAGTGCAAAGATAAATTCTTAGTGAGTTTTTTTCGGAAATTTATAATATACAAGTATATATAAAAAACTAAAGTGACATCTGTTCATGGAATAACAAACGAAATAGGCATAAGTATTTAAATAAGAAATACAGATTGAAGAAATCAAGGTTTTCATTATATGATGCAAATTTACAAGATGCTTTTTCGAAAAGATATATCTGCGTACCTATGTCGTAACAGCAACACGGCATTTGTGGTCCAATACAATATTAATAGAAGCCATGATGGCAGACAGCCGAACCCTCGTCAAGTAATCGACACTGCTTCTAGTGCAGTCAGCTATTAAACTGATCCTTTCTGGGGCAATGTGGTATCCCTAGTAATCCCTACTAATATTTTTAAATGCGAGAGTAACTCTGTCTATCTGTCTGCTACGCTTTCCCGCTTAAACCTCTCAACCGATTTTGATGAAATTTGGCACAGACAATCTTTAGATCCTGAGAAGGAGGAGTTTGTGACAACAATAAACGAAGGAATATTGTGATGGTTTGGTCATGTAGAAGGGATGGATGAAAGTAGAATTACTGCACAAATATATAGATCGGACCTGAATGGAAGAGTTAGTATAGGACGACCTAGGCGCTCATACCTTAACTAAGTAAAAGAGGTATAAAAAAAGGCAAAGTCAGTGGTACCATAAATAAACGAAGTTTATGACAGGACTAATGCGAGTAAGGAAAGCGAAAGAGGTAGGCTAAGATCGTAGCAAGTGCAGATCTATAGCCTCTGCCTACCCCAATGGGACACGGGCGTGATATATGTATGTATATTTATTATTCCTTTGGTATTTGATATTTATAACACTTGCGCTTTACCTAGGAGTCAGGTCAATATATGTGATATTATGTAAATGAATTATTATTTACGCTCAAAACAGAATCGAAAGCCGAGTATGGTCTACAAATACATTCAGCATTCGACCTTTAGCGCCAACGGACTAAACTGAAAGTGCAATCGTTTTATTACAATAATAGAAATAGTAATATTTATTCCATAATCCAAACATAATCAATACATATAAATATAAAATACAATTATATAAGAAGTGATAGCCGGCAGCTGTGCTAGTATTAAACTGTTGCGTCTTCCATCGTGTTCAATTAATAGATATATATACATATATATAATACATAATAATACAAGCCATCCATGTTTAACATCCCCGAATCACTACAACTAGCCCCAATACAAACTTGAATTTCTATCGTATTGGATTTGCAAACTGCAGGTATAGAATTAATAGCTTCATATACCTTGCGGAGCACGTGCCAGTATGTTACAGTGAACAGCTAAGGATTTGCCTAGTTATGTATTCGACGTCGTGATAAAATATCCAATATATCTACTCCAATCCGCACACATCCACACACAACACATGCTGCGTCCTGCTTAATAAATATTTGAATGAATGAATGACTGAAGCATGCTTAATAGCAATACGTCTTTTCAGTCTATTATTTCAGAAGATAATGCGATCTTCTTGAAGCTTTTGTCAAAGCACACCGTACGAGACAAGGACGAAAAAGAAACAGGAAACGGTACAGTATGGCATTTTTGTTGGTTTGGTAGGTTTGGCAAGGGTTTGGCAAGTGCTTGGCATTTCATTCTAGGTTCATGGCCAAGTACTTCTTAAGCGAATTGTCCAAGTACATTAGCTAGCTAAAACCTTAGTTCTATAGATATATATATTTTAGATATAAAAGGGGAAACTAAACAAAAAAAAAGAAACTAACTGACTGACTGACATATCAACGCAGAGTCTAAACTATAAGGAATAGAAACTTGAAATTTTAGAACACTCAGAAAAAGTGAGAAATACTCTTTCACGCAAACTTTGCTGTTGTAAATTTAATTTTCGAAATTTAATTTTTCGAATTACATTCAAGTGTAAAAGATATAGAAATTCATAAAATACGTGTGAAATATTGTTTCAAAAATCATCCCTTATAGGGATAAAAGAGGTTGCACAATTAGAATTAAAGTCCTACAACTTAGCGCAGGTGAAACCGTGGGTTGCTTCTAGTTCGACATATGAGAGATATTCTCGGTTTATTTTAATAATAGTGACAACTAGCAATCCGACCCGGCTTCACGTGGTTATTTATTTAATTCATTAAAATTTACCTCTGAATAGCATATTTTTTATTTAGTTTTGATGTTGACGCGTCGGCGGCCACACAAAGCGAATCTAATCACGCATTGCGAGATCGCGTTTTAATCTCATTTTCGCACCTGTATATTTTTTACGTTAACTCCGAAAACATAGTATTAAATCATATATTTTTATTTATCTTAAATATGGTGGATACATTAAATTGAAATCAAAGTGTGCTATATATATATATGCTCAAATCATTGCGTATCACTGGCACAGGCAAAGTCTATGTTTGTGTAAAATACACGTTCGGTCAAGCTTACTCTTATTAACATACACTTAACAATATACTTGTTAAAATAAATATGATGAAAACGATATCACATGCATCATTATAGCGATCACTGTTTATTAATTATAAATGACATTGATTAATTTTATTTGTCGTCATATACCTCCCAAATAAGGGGAAATTTACCCATAATTGCCGCGCTGGGCAAGCGTGTTGGCAATCGCAGAGCGTAGCTATAGTGAAAGCATCAATTTATTTAGTTGCAAAACGCTCGTAAGTTTTTAAAAAATAAATAGGTGGTTCGTGAAAAGGTTGTCTACCTTTAATATAAAAAGGAGACAAAGAAAGGTTCAATTTAACAGTTGACTGCTATGAAACCGATGTCGATCGCGTTCGTGACGAGGGTCTCGGAGAGCCTGCGTTTAGTGAGTACTAAAAAGATTTTATTGCGGAGATACTGTCGTGTTGTAGGTAAAAATATGGTTACAATATTTCCGTCTGGCTTAAAATTATATCCAACGGAATGTACTCGCATTTTTATTGATATAACACGGCCCCGGTTTCGGTTGCAAGTTGAATTAATGTATTGTTGTTTGCAATGCTTTTATGGTTTTCAATTTCGCAGACACATTACCATTTTGTTTGTTTAGAAGATGCCTGTGGTTTCATGTGCTGTTGCATTTTATTAGTTTTATATTTCACTGCTGTTTTCTTGACAAATATTTCATAGACCATTTAATTTTTCTTTTTTTCATTATTGTGTATTATTGACTCGGTAAACAAGCGTTTGATCGCATAATGGTAAGCTAATAGATGCTCTTGTCATTATTGTACTCTCGTTATCTCGTCTCTTGTTATTACAGTATTATTATTAAATTAATTTTAAAAAAATAATTAACTATCTAACCCGACAGACGTTATGTCTAAACTATATATTTATCATGTAAAGATATTGCGACTTTAAATTGAAATATAAACTAGTCTATCTCTCAGGTTGGATAAAACTGTATAATATTAAAACAGATCAATATTTAAACGATTTAAGATTCGAACAAACATAATGACACCAATTATAGGTAATTGAATTGTCATTATTATTATAAACTATTTTTTTATACAAGTAGAGATTAGTTATTTAAACAATTTGACGTTCTAATAATTTACTTTAATTACTTACAGTCTGTCGTCTATAATATTTGGAAAACTCAAATCAGAGATAGAACCGTAATGATCAAAATAAACTCAGAAATTTGTCATGTAATGCACTGCTATGTATTTATAGCTAATAATAATGAACTTAGATATTATCACAATGGTATTAGCTGTAGTACGACTAGGCAATAACGCAGCATCAGGTATCTGATGATCATGGTAGGTGATTGTGGTCAATTACTTCATATGTAAGCTTAAGAGGGAGGTACTGTTTAAATGAGTACTGGTTATCTTTATCTGGCTATTATTTGAAATAAAATCACTGTCACGGGTCACACATGAAATGTAATATTTTCAGGTCAAAAAGTTGTCAACTGATATCCTTGTGATGACGTGATTAGATGCAGAAACGGACTAAATAGTGTCTACTCTGAGTGTTGCTATAGTCTACGACTTGCTACGGTCCGTAGCATTGATATAATGGAGCTACGAAAAACAGAAATGGCATCTGTTTATATCCCTGAACCCTGATAAGTATTCTTGTGGATGTAGCAAGTTGATTAGGGAATATAAAAATCTTTCATTATGAACTTCTTTCTCTTAACAACCTTCGTCTGAATTATGTAAATACTTATCTGTTACCTATAAAACTTCTTATTTATTACTTTTCTAACTTTAAACGAATAAATTCGACTGGACCCTTATTTTATAAACATTGATGTGATATGCATACGGGATGTATATGTTTATTTAAGAGGTATGGTTTTTAAAGTGGCAACATTGTTTTTAGTGACTTCAATTTGAAAATAGATATGTGGGAAAAGTTCGACTTCTTAGTTACGCTTAATCTGAGCCAATCCATATGCCCATTTTTAAGCACTAATAGTATTAGATTTCCTTTAAATAAATATCTACCTATCCATACTAATATTATAAAGCGGCAGAGTTTGTCTGTTTGTTTGTTTGTTTAAACGCGCGAATATCAGGATCTACGGGTCCGATTTGAATAATTATTTTTTTGTTGGATAGTCTATTTATAGAGAATTGCTGTAGTCTTTATAACATTACGCTGAGACCAATAGGAGCGAAGCTTCAGTAAGAAATATTTCAAAAACGGGGAAAATTATGCACATTTTAGGTCTTTCGTCGCATGCGCTGCATAAACGGTGTAAGTTGTTCAAAAACTATGTATGAGAGTATTTTAATTCCTTTTTAATAATAAAAAAAAGTCCGTGACAGTATTTGTCTATCTCTCAAGATTTACTCATAATAACATTATTTGTCGAAGAAGGCTTGCTACCATTATAATGTGCAAGCAGGCCGCGCTGCGGCGAGTGAGGGAGAGGTGGACCTCGCCCCACCACCGTCGAGTGTATCTTTGTGAGGTACCATACCGCGCGGCTTAGACGCGTGGTCGGCTCCCTGCGGAACGGTCGAATACAGCGTGCTTTATTTTAGACAAAAGTAAAAATATAATTTATGCCGAAGTACTTTGACCCATTATTTTAAAAACATTATGTTTTTACATATTATTTAAAAAAATCTGATTCACGATTATACAATAACATAAACCAACGTGAGCAATCAAAAATTATTCTCGATAGAGGTTCCGAAAACCACGCGAACGAAGTCGCGGGCACAGCTAGTATAATAATATACCTATTGGTGAATTTATTTTTTGGTAGTTATTTTCTTATTTATTTATATTAAAGTAAACTTGTATACTTGAAAAACAAAATATTGTTCGAAACAATTTTAGGTGGGTTATCATTGTACGTGTGTGTAACGGCCGTTCGCCCAAAATTAGTTTTATTCGAATTTACCCATTCAAATTGACTTGAACGTCAATGAATATCGCTATTTTCTGTAAAATTCCCTCAAAAAATACTTTTTTCGTTATGATCCGGATTAAATAGATGGACTAACAGATAGAACTTTCAAAAGACTTTTTAAAACCAGTAAAACATTGGTTTTTGACAATACTGATACTGTTATCATAATGATATATTGTTATGAAAGTAGCCGTAGATAGGGATAGACTTAGATAGAAGGGAGAAAGGATAGCCCACTGCTTGCGTTATGGCCATAAATAGTGGGCACTTCTTCCTTCCCATAAACAATTTAATAATTATAATTGCCGCGCCGGGCTTCATTTTGCTTTATGATGTGATGAGTGCTGCCTATAACCGCAATTTTGCGTTCGTTGTTTTGGGTAGATATGCCGTTATCCGTCAGGTTTGGTATCTGAGTCACTTTTACGACACTTAGCCTAGTGGCTTTCAGTTTACATACACTATTTTCATAACATGTTATATAACCTGACTCCGACGTTATTCGTTAAAACAATTATATTACGGATATGAGATAATAGAAGAATCATACGTATAATATTTAAGCACATATTTCTAACACCCAGACCAACACAACTTTAATCATTTAAATATTTGTCCTTGGTGGGGGTCGAACTCATGACCCATACCTATGCCCCATAGGGCCAATGACATACATACTACCATCCCCAGGTTGGCTACATATAGAATGAAGTGAAGTGGCCGTACGCAGTGCAAATATAATAAGGGAACTATAAAGTGTGGGGTCAGCATTGCAGGCTTCGACGGTTTGAGTCGGGTGCGCCACGCCGTCAGCTGCCAGCGTGAAATACCCGTGAAATTTGAACCCCTGACCCTATGAGCCAACACCTACATAGTCAAGCATCAGAGAGTAGCAAAGCTTACGTCTACGAGTATACATCACTGCATAATATAAAAGAAAGTCGCTTTCCACTATTAGTCTGTGCCGATAAATTCTTAAATCTAAGAAACTACTCAATGGATTTTAATGCGTTTTTTTATATTTATAAAGAAATTAAGAGAAATGTATTTGTATATAATACATGTATAATATGTTAGATGAACTATAACAATTTTTGATTCTTTTAATGTAATGTCGTTAGAAACAGATTTTTCTGCGATTACAAAGTAAACGTTGGCCTAACCCGATGAGATCTCAAAATTATGTACTATACATATGTACATAATTTTATGTACATATATGTACATAATCTTGAGATCTCATTTATAGTATTGACATCTCTGCAGCCGCGGGGACGCGACTGGCACTACTTTTATTATTAAGAAATCTCTACGTAGGTGGAACCACGGGCAGCTCTAGTCACTGAAACAGTCATCAGTTATTAGTTCAGCTCGACAATCAAACAGTTCTCGTGATAAAAAGCGTCACTCCAGCCAACAGACACTTGTTATATCACAAGGATATCTCTTTCGCTTTGCAGCCTTTTTACTTGAAGATATCTATCACCCATTTACTGTCTATCACGCAAGGGGACAACCCACTTACAACACAACAGGAGGTACTATTTTTCTCTGCCAGTGCCCCTCGGCTTATTCATGCAGTACTAGACTATTAATACTTAAACATAATTGGCTGTCTTCTATTTTTAAGCGTATTAGGATTTTGTGTTCGAATCCCTAAGACTCATCTGCAAGTTATCTTTTGAATATCTATATTTGTCATACTAGAAAAAAAAAGCTTATCTCAAGCTTCAGACGGTATTGTCTTTTAGATAATTCAGCATTTTATTCGGTTTGAAGGGAGATAGAGAGGCAGTAAATATACAGGGTAGTACAAAAGTTGTTTGCATTGGTGCCGCCCTCTCTCCTGTTTCTACTAACAAATGGCAGTGTTAGCATAGCTGTGTTGCAGTTTGAAGGGTGACACGGGCAGTGAAATTACTGGGTAATGTGATTTTGTGATATCACGAACGTATATAGATTGCGGTAACATTTGTTGTCTCGCGGACTGTATACTAGTTTATCGACATTTTTTAACAAAAAAAATTGCAACGTGCCAGTGATATTTTTGTTATAGTATAGCGTCTATAGGCTACGGTGAGGTTTACTATCAAGGCCCGTTTGCTAATTTCTCGACTTAGCAGCATTAAAAAGGATAGGGAAAAGTATGCTACTGCTTTTCATTAAACTATCACCTACCCGTGAAAAGTTATGAGAGGTAGATTTTTCGATAGTATTCATGGGGTTGCTTGAGAACGACCCGAAAAGGTTCCTATGCATTGCTACAGGAAAATGGAAAGGGTTACCCGAGATTCGCCTCATGAAATTAAACTAGTTTTATTTTCTAACATTTATGAGTACTACAAAAGACATTTGGGTAAAAGGTGAGATGAAACATAAAGTGACTTTTAAACTCGTTACTTTAATGTGTCACTTAGCTTTTACACGAATGTTTTTTGCGTGTTAAAAGAATGTGAACGCATTAAGCCGCATAAAAAGTAAAAAGGCAGTTGAATGGCAAAATGCATTGGGGTGCCGGCAAAATAGATAAGTACTTTAAAATGTACCAGATGTAGTCTAAATACGGGAATAGACAGCAGTATTACTCCATTTTTCAGTGAGGCCTATATCCAGCAGTGGATAACTGTCCACTGTTTACTATGATGATTAAAATGACGATGATCAAAAATATCGGTGTGGATAAAATAATTATGAATTTTTCACGTTGTTCAAGTTATGAGAAGTCGTTAGGATCAGAAGGAAGGCTTATTAATGCCCTTAAAAAAGGAAAATAAAAAAACAGTCAAGTACGAGTCAATCTCGCGCACGAAGGGTATTATTGATATATGGGCGCCCCACTCATATATTTGTTTTATTTTAGTGAAATAATTTATTTTTAATGAAATTATAAACAACAGCTATTCGTTCTGTGGATATTTCAAGTGTCAATTTAGTGCCGTTATAAATCGCGACGGGTCCGATGGCACAGATGGTAGTGATCCAATCTTGTGCACCAATGGTCGTCGGTTCGATCCCCACATAGGATAAGCTTTTATCTGATTAATATTTGTTCTATGTCTCGGTGTTATAAAAAGTCACGTCTGTTGTACAGGAGTTCCCCTTTAAATATTAATTTTATACTGTTTTTAGGATTTATTTGGATACATCATTCATAAAAATGTTAACTATCTAGTTACCACGATTTATGAGATACGTGTTGGTGACGGACAAACGGACGAACGGAAAGGCAGACAGAAATTACATAGCAACATAAGGAAGACCTCATAGAGAAGGTCGTCTACATTGGCAATCTCACCTATTTATACCGCCAAATAACGTTTTTCACATTTCTGTGTTCCACTTCGAAGGGTAAGAGATGCATAGAAATTACTGGGTAATGAGACATAATACCTATAAGTCATAAAGTTGATAACGCGCCAGTGATATCCTTGTAATATTCTATATAGTATGTACGATGTACAGTATCTATGTATGTATATAGGCAGTGGTGATGCTTATAATCAAGCGGGCTCTGTGCTTGTTTGTCGACCCATTCTAATAAAAAAAACAACCGCAGAGCTGTATTTCCTCACTTCCGTTTCATTGCTATTACTCAACGAAAGCTTTTCATTATAAAAAAGTATACATCCCACCCGTACTCCATTTTATTCTTCATTTGGGTAAACCTTGTGAGTTAAACCATTCTCACACATAGCTACCTAAGGATAAATAAACTTTAAAATAACAGGAAACTTTTTACAAGTTGGTTATTCTTTTCTGCTGTTAGATAACAATGGATATATGTGTAATTTTTTATGGTATGTTTATTCCAATCATCTCGAATAATCTCATCAATAAAAAGGTGTCCATTTACCCTCTTTTCAAACAAATAGACTTTATTATTTAGTTTATAAAGCCACAGAAGATCTTTTATTTCGTTTAACATAGTTTTACCAACTTTTTTCAACTTTCATTATGCCCTACTTCAAGTCAAGTCCTGTCAAATATATTTTTATTTAAAAAAACCTATAATAAGCACTTTTAAATCGTCAACAAAGAATAAATAAATATATGAATATGCATTAACTTCTTCGCTTCTTTCTATCGTAAGGTCAAATTTAGTATTGGTAATAACATTCGCTTCTTCCTAGAACTTTGTATGTAAATGGCTAACTAAATTAACTTTATTTTCGAAAATGATGACCGGGATTTACAAGCACATTTTTTGCCTAATTAAGGTACCAGATATCAAACCAATCAAATAATTTGATTTTTGTAAGATTTTACAAGTTGGTTTCATTATTATAATATTAAACGACATTAATCTATTAATAATATAAATAAAACTAAATATTAAAATATTTAAGACCATTTGTGAAAATCATAGTTAATTTTCATTATAAAATTGATATCTTGCATTCTTATCAGGTAACAAACAAGTTAACGGCCTGTAAGATGGCATGGTAACTAAAAAAAGATCTAAAAAAGATCTCTAACTTAAAATTATATATCAATTACAGAAATTACTGGGTTACGTTAAATCCAACTGCATTTTTTACTTTAAACATATGCCGAAACATTTTAAAGTGAGTGAACGGTGATGGGTCGTAAAACTCGTGATCATTGTGTCGCGATCATTATATCCCCACTCGCTAATGTGGCCGCTTATGAGAAAGGACTTCATGTTTTGGCTCTGATTAATGGCTCTGCTGGAATATAGCGGCGTATCTCATTCGTGACCAATGTATATGATAATGTATAAATTTGATTAAAGCAGTTAAACTGGTGTAGTGCTTCTTGCTATAACGTTATCTTCTTTTAAAGCAGGAAAAAATACCATGAAGTAGTTGACTTGCTGATTGTAGCGGTAGAGTAGAATAGTACCTCTCTCTTTACCAAAGGCGTTGTAATAAGTGACTGAGATACTGGCATCGACAGATGGCGGTGTATCCACCCAAAATAGAGTAGCATAAAAGCAACACGACTAGGATAGGCAGCAGCATTCTCATCTCAAAACTACGCTTCTCTAACGCGGCAATTACGGCCAAAAATCGCTTTCTTTTGTGAGCTTTATAAATTGGAATATGAGAGTATGTTCTTAAAAAATACTGCTACTAATAAAAAAATTATTTTTACTTTGCTTGTCTATCTATTTGCCTGTCTGCAGTTGCCTGTTTTGAAAGGAAACTGTGAAACCAGGCGCTTCTAGTCAACAATAAACAGCAATTATCCGAAAAATAATTTTATAATGATCATGTACTTGTTTAAAACGTGAAATATTTTTTTATATAATACTCCAATTTGATATAAGGTTACTTCGCCATTATTGTTCGGAACTACAAAGTTTCCAGATAGTATATGGGGCTAGCGAATGAATTGTTATACCTATAAATGTTATCTTAATAGAGCGTTGGGTCCATAACTCTTCAATAATCGTAATAATCAAACAACAATCGTTCTTTAATATAGCTAGATAAGATACAATTTTCTCTACAACATCTTATTTGGTATCTAAGTCATAGTGCAGTCAATTAGCACAAATAATTATCTAGAACTGATATTTCTCGCATAACTTATTATTCAATGAATTTTTTCGAAAACAGGTCTTCATTTTAAGTAATACAATGATTATTATTGAAAAAATATTTGTAAACCATTAATAATTATAACTTTATAATACACATATATATAAAAAAATGGAATTGATAGTGAAAGCTCAATCATTTTATTTATACAAATAAATCTGTATTTGCGCGACTTGATTGAGAATTTTGTTGAATATAAAGTAATATTAAGTCATCTAGTTCCACATGAATAACTCACAATAATGGAAAATGAAATAAATTATAATACAAACACTATATTATAAATACGAGTGTGCGCCAATGCGTATATTTGACTGTATTCATACACAAATCACTTCAATTTAGAAATTTATTTTTTTCATAATTTTACCATGGGGTATCGGCACAGTAAAAAAGTACCTCTCTTTGTATTAGGTGTAAGAGACGATTGAGGAATCGGAACCGAGAGATAACCGCATGAAAATAGTGGCCTAGATGATTTAGATTTACAAATCAGGCATGCAGATGGTGCTGCAATCGGTATCTAAGTTTTTTATCTATTATTTTTCATTTAATTTATACTTTGTTTAATGTCCTAATCGGTTGAAATGTCAATGAGTTACGCTGTTTCTGGTGGATATACCGACATCTGTCGGTTCCACTAACTTAGACGCCTTAACGTCTTCTGGTACAAAGGGAGGTACTATTTTATTCTGCCCGTACCACACGGCTTATCACTAACATAATACTTAAATACATATTTAACATCCAGACACAGAACAAACATAAATATTCATTATATAAATGTTTGTTCTGGGAATCGTACCCTCGACGCTTGGTGCACAAGATATGATTAATATCATATGAGCTATCAGATTTATTAACAATACAAAAATCTAATGCAGAGTTTTGAGCATAATTCGACATATCGATTTGCGAATTCATGCAAAGTACCTATCGTCTGACCGCTCTCAGCGACATAAAAGATGGCCACTTAATTACTCCTCGTGTGTACCTGGATCTCAAGCCCCCCCTATCTTAATAAAGGGGTACTTGAGTGCCCTACTGGTGCACTTTAATGCACGCTGCTACTTACCTCGGTCTGCTCCAATTAGTTTTACTTGATGAGAGTTTAAGGGAAAAATAAAGGAGAAGTGGAGTTTTATTAGCGTTTGTGTTTGCATTAACTTCAGTTTGTATATATCATAAATAACTTTTAAAATGTATACAAGCGGTACCGTAAATGTGACGTGAGGTATCAGCGAAGTAGAATAGTACCTCCCACTGCACAAGGTTTTGTAAGAGGCGACTAAAGTATTAGAACCAACAGATGGCAGTATATCCATCCGAAACAGTGCAGCTGCAAGCTGCGCTCTGCAATTGCCAACACGCTTATCCAGCGTGGCAATTATGGGCAAAAAAGAGAATATTGGAGAGGCCTTTGTCCAGCAGTGGTCTTTCAATAGCTAGTATGATGATGATAGAAAAGTTAGACCCCATACCTTTGGTGATATGTAAGAGTGAGGTATTTGTACGACGACCCTTAGACGACCTTAGTATTATTATTCTAAGTTACTAAATTTGATATCATATACCGTGTTTTTAAAATAGTTCTGACAAACAAAATAAAGTTTAGTGGCCCGGTATGCCCCGGTGCCCCCGGGAAAGATACGGGATCGAGTCCCATCTGATACCTGAGACTAGTTAATTTTTTCTACTAAATATAATCTTAAATAGACGAAAAGTTATAAACAAATCAATTAAATTCATTATCACCACATAATGCACTGACATAAGCATACTTAATTTCTTTTGTTATCTTTACCTACGTATTTTAAAAGAAAACATTACTTTTACTTTAATACGTCTTCGAAACTATTCTCTGTATTCTATTTACCTTTACCGGATGAAAATTACAAAGACGATCCAAGACAATGGCATTTATATAAAATTCAGATCCTTTGAGATCTCCTAGCCTTTTGATGATTATTCATGACCATTACCGACCTTATGGCAATCGTAATAAGATCTACGATTTTGCAATAGATCAGAAGACGTGGACCGCATCGAATCGTTACAATTATCAGATCTTAATTTCTTTGAGATGTTTTCTATAGAAATTTGTCTGTCTTTATTACGTAAAGAAAAAAAGGATCTTTGGAAAGCTTGTTGAAGATTTTAAGTTAAAAATAGTTAGTAGAGAACTTCGAGCATTCTTCGAGAGTTGAAATAAATGGTAAAATGTAATGAACGGTTTAAAGTGCAGATTATAGTTAAAATAAACAATCCACAACTGCCATATATCAGAAAAAAATAATTCCAAATAAATAATATTTAAAATACTTAAATGTCATATACTTTTATTATCGTTGTTTCTTAATCTAAAACCGGTGGTCGATGGAGGTGGTAAAAGTGTTTTAGGGATTTTTAAGGTACTTTATTTTATATTATTTAGTCAACGAACAAACATACAGTAAGCGTCATAGTCAGCGTCACCACCAGCCTATAGACGCTCGTATTATCATCATCGAGGATGATATCCTCGCGCGTTGCCAACCTTGTGACTTGAAGTTATTATGTCACATTACCAGTAATTTCATTGCCTTTCTATATCTTAATATGTGAGAGTGAGCCTTCTTGCAGGCGACCTTTTTATCAGTTCTACCTCATGTGAATAATTATAAGTGACATAAAAGCCAATAAAATAATTATGCTACAATTTTTTTTTTATTATTTCACACTGTGTAGAAGATAAAGTGAATTATCTGTGGGCCTAAATTACAAAACAAAAACCGATTATAATTAAATATTAATAGAATATTTCTTTGATTACTGAAGTATTTATTTTTATTTGTAGTATTTGTATTGAAATTATTTTTACTATAATATTTATTAGTAACTTTTTTATTAAATTCACACAACATCTTATCCGTTGATCTAATTCAAAGATAAGTAGCTTATAGCACATGTTGTTCGGATAACTATTTATTTAACTTTTTGCACATATATAAATTGATATACATATGGTGGACTTAATGCCAGGTGACATTATCTACCAGTTAACGGGCAATGTAGAAAAGGGACCAAGGCGGTGCAAATATATATATATACGACAATAATCAAATAAAATACCTATACATATGAATATATATACAAAACTAATATATAATACAAACATTATAATAATGCACCTGATATGGGTGACTAAGAATAAAGAGGACAATTTAAGTGGGAACACAAGTACTAAAGGTAATGCTTAAGCCTCTCTTAAATACAAATTTTCTCGATGATTGTTTGATATTAAGAGACAGCGCATTCCAGAGTTGTATAGCTATTACCGTATAATTAGATCATGTATCGGGCAATTGAGTACAGTTATAATATTTATATATTCACACACAGTTACAGAACGACAAACGGAACCTTTTTACGATTACATTGTTATTAGTTTGTTATGATCTCATTATAGGGCTCGCCTAATAGAATCTAGTTGAAGTTGACATTTAATACACACAAGTAAGTCTGCTTTTACTGACTTACTAACAGAGGTACTGTTCTACTTTGCCAGTACCTCACGGCATTTTGAGAGAAATCCCTATTGCCATTTATGCTTTGATCATTTAAGAAGTAGCGTAATGTTATGCCTTTCTGGATAAATGGACTTACTCAAAAACTTTTAGAACGAACCAGTAGTTTTCTGAGATTTGCTGGATTGTAGCTGCTCTCCTTCGTAACATAAAATAGATCGCAGTGTCAATAGTTCAGTTCTATTATTCAACGAATTCGGTATTATAATACCTAATAGGATTATATTAAAATACATAAATACCTACTATATTCAATATAATATATAAAAGAAATAGGACTAATTTTATCAATTCTTAAAATATTCATTGTTATTTTCTATCATTAAAGCGTTCATTGATCCTGTTAGAAATAATATATCCCATGTTACTTTCCAACAAAGACCTGCTTAATAATGTTGTCAAAGAAGCCATTAGAATAGATAACCTATTCTACAATCCTCTTGTAATCTTATGTACAAAGTAACTTAATTAACTGGATGGACCTGCCGTTAGATTGCACCCGAGGGGCCTAGCTCCCAAGACCCCTGGCCCGGACCCCACCCCCTAATGGGGCTCGATAGCTCGGTCGCTCAGATTCTCACCCATTAAGCCTTTACAGCGGCTCTGGCGGTAGAGATCTCAATTAAAATTACTTTAAGAATGGCTTGCACGTTTTTAGGTCTTACTTTGAATATTTTTTGATTTAATCTTTTTCTTTCGCTTTCGTATTTTGATTCAGAGAAAATGTTAACATATTCAAATATATATATATTTATGTATATACTTATACGAACTAGCTAATCCGGTAGACGTTATCCTGACTTAAGTATATATCGTTTCCTAGGTGAAGACTACATCAACTCCAAACTGTACATCTACGGAGACCCTTCGTAATTGACGTAAATATCTTCATCAGGATCCATGATTCGCATGCTTATTGGGTAAGAAAACTTTACTGAACATTCTGTTTGTTGAAATCTCCTTGGAGGTATTTGGAATTTAATTACAAATTCCGAGTAAAATGCGATGTTTCCAGAATTTTCAGCTAATGCAGTCTTTATATAGGATGATTATCATTTAAAAATATGTACATTTCGTTTAAGACTTTTCTATCTCTCAAGTCAGATTATACTAATATGCTTAAATAGCTTGCAATTCAACTTTGCAGGAATGCTCATATCCTCTCATTGTTAGATAAAAACTTTACTCTTCCTTCCTATCCTTAATATCGATTTATTTTCTTGGGTTTATTCTTATATTTACATAAGGTAGACTTCATTCATGTCGTTTTCGTTCTTCAATGTCGTCCGCATTGGTACCTCATCTCCACATATTTCTACCGCCAAATAGCAATGTTCGCATTGCTGTGTTCCGGTTTGAAGGGTGAGATGGCAGAAAAATTACTGGGTAATGTGATAAATTAGACGCTTTTGATAGTGGTATTCTAGTGATGATACATACGTCTACAGGCTGCAGTGACGCTTAATATTACTCGGTTTATATGCATGATTGACGACTTGGTATAATAAAAAAAAAAGATAATTGCCATGAGAAATCACTGAAGTCATCAAAAGTTTGATGCATAAAATGCCTGTGCATTCCACATCTTTATATCGACAATCTTGTAGAGTTTAGACGTGTGCAATCCATGCATTTAATTAACTTATTTTTTAATTTTTTTTTATATCCGCTCAGTAGGTAATTTAGTAGTTTATCCATGAAGTAGGGCCCAATTTAAAGTATAAACTCAATTTGACAACTGAAAACAATAAAAGTATGTCCTTTATTTTACACTTTTTTAGCATTAGAAGAGTATTGGTGTATATTTAGCCAAGAAGCTATATTGGTACAGGTTGACGCGTTTGGAAATTAAATCACTACACAGTATAAACAGTCACTTTCCGCTGTCTGTCCCTATGTATGCTTGGATATAAAAAGTTACGCAAAGGAATTTGATGTAGTTTTTCGTTATTAGATTAAATGTTTCAAGAGGAAGGTTTATATGAATAATAACAAGATAAAGTGATATATATATATAGTGATGTCGTAATAAACAATATTTTGTCAATTAGATTACAAATGCTGGCAGAACCCATTGATAGATCAAAATAATGTACTACAGTGTGCAACACACCTTAAAAGATCTACACAAAAATTCCGCGATGGTAAATGTCTGATAGGGGTGCATCCGTACGAAGCCGGGGCGGGTTGGGTTATAAGTAATAAATTCATACAACATCTACAATCAACATCATACATTGCCCTGACTCAATGGTAAGTAACAAATATCATCTTATAAATATTTGACCTGCTTGGGAATCCAACCCAAGACTCTTGGCGCAAAAGATTGGATCACTAACATACGCGTCATTGGGCCTGTTAAAATTGAAATGAATGTACCGTCAACTATCGGTTTCGGTATGTCAGTTACCATTTACGACACCTGGTACCTCACACAGTGCGTTGTGTGTAAGTTATATACGTGTTAGTAATTTATATAAAAGGCAATCTTACTACAAGCTTGCTTCATTAGTTTTCCGTCCAAACAAGTCGTATGGGAGACGAATCTGTACGAAATCGTGTGGCAGCCCTTAATCCTAGGGCTGACATCTGCTCCTTGTTTGCGCAACTCAAAGCGTTTAGAGGGGTATTTTTTTACCAGCCAGTGAATTAAAATTTAAGCTCTTTGTTTAGAATGTAATTAGAATTGTTGGTCAATTCTATTTGGAGGACACGCTGCACAATTACGGGAAATAAAAAATACAAAAAAGTAAGGTATTAGTATCCCTTTCAATAAGAACGGCCTCTGCAATCTTTTGCTATAAAAAAATAATAATATACACACAACATCTCAAATATTGACCTAAATTCGTGGTAAGTTGCTTAAAACACTTGTATTACGGAATTCTGATAACAGAGGAATTACAAATATAATACATAAATAATGTAATACATAGATACAAGACAAATTTAAATATCTTCGTATAAATATTTGTCTTCAGTGGAGATCGAAACCACGACTCTTGGCGCATAAGTAAGAATCACTATCATCGCTTTAAAATGTAAAAAACGAACCCAGAAGCCTATGTTACCAAATTATGCTCGATAGATCATCTCTATGAATATCTCACTTGCATATTTGTTACTGCCTCAACACATTAGTACTAGCATAAATGTGGAATACATTTTTACAATCTCATAACAATCAACGATGATCAATAGTTTTACTAGGTAATGTCTTTAGATCGGTAGACGCGATGATGGCATTCGGTAGTGTCTCTATGTTAAATGCCAGAGGTCGTGGGTTCGATCCTCACCCAGGACAAACATTTGTGCTTGTTCTGCTTGTGAGTTAAACATATAAGATATATTTGTTATACCTCCGTGGTGCAATATCTCTAAAACAACTGTTTTTAGTTGCTTATCTCAGAACTGGTCAATGTATGAGATATTCTGTGAAATTATAATTTATAAATATTAGTTTAATTCTTTTAAAAATTGATTATTATTAAATTCCCACAACATCTCATACATTGACCTGACTCCGTGGTAAGTCGCTTAAAGCACTTGTGTTACGAATGCCAGACAACAGAGGAATCACAAATATACTACTTAAATACATATATTTTACACCCATACACAGAGCAAACACAAATATCATCATATAAATATTTGCTCTGGGTGGGAATCGAACCCACGACCCCTGGTGCACAAGACAGGATCACTACCATCTGCGCCATCGGGCCCGTCGTATTACATTGATATTTTCTTTTTGTCGATATTTCAGTGTGCATCGTGATCACGCAAACCGTATCCTTGGTCAATAAATTATAAAGTTAATTCTAATAGAATTCAAGCACCTTCCATTCCTTCTTCTCACGGGCCCGAAGGCGCAGATGGTTGTTATCTTATCTTGTGCGTCAAAGGTTCGATTCCCACCCAGAGCAAATATTATTATGATGATATATGTATTCGTTCTGTGTCTGGGTTGTGAATGTATGTATTTTAATAGTATATTTGTGAATTCTCTGTTGTCTGGCATCCGTGACACAAGTGCTCAAAGCGACTTACCACGGAGTCAGGTATGTATGAAATGTTGTGGAAATTTATTATTATTAGTTCCTCGTAGCAGCCCTACCTTCACGAAGCAGATGTCACTGCTGCTTGTTTGCGCAGCCCTAGGGCGTTTAGGGAGGTGGCGTAATCCAATTTGTGACAGCCACTTCCCGCTTGCAAAAACATCTCCGTTTTTGAGTCTGAAAGAACGGCACAACAAGTTTAAGTGAAACTCTATGTAAATAATTAAAGGTAACAACTCCAACTGTTCAGATTTCGGAAACTTTGCTCAGGAAACATCTTTACATCATATAGTAAAAGTCGCACTAATTTATCTTTAAACTAATAGATGTCCGTGACTCCGTCTGAGCATGATTAACACTTCGAGTAAACTGTTTTCGTTAAAATTCATTAAAATTGGTTCAGGGGTTTAATCGTGACGATGTACAGACAGACAACGGAGATACTAATATTAAATATAAGAGAAGTGGAGAGTTGAATATAATTGTGATTTTTTACCTACATCATGTCAAACACAATACGATAATAAGCAGATTTGCGGATGAAACTGAGCAGGCGTTTGGGCGCAAAAAACAGTAATGGTTATTCTTCAAGTCAGGTTTCTAAAAATCTAATCTTTGATATATGTATTATATTATTTTTTTTATTCCACCAGGTTCACAAACAAGCAGACGTCCACGTGATAATAAGCGTTACAGACCGTTCGTAGTGTGATTTGTACATCACTAGCGTGTTGCCAACGTTGAGCCTTGAAGATATTATGTCATTACCTTTCTCACCCTTCAAACCGAAATACAACAAAGCATTCACTGTTATGAATATAATAATAATAGTTTATTAATCTCCTGCAAAAATTACAAATATTTTAACCTATTGACCCAAATACAAAAACAAAAGAAAAATTATAATAGATTATACTGATAGGCTAAAACGATGGCAGCCGTACTAGTATAAACTGTGTTACAGCTATTGGCGATAGAAAAAGGTAACTATGTGTCGCCTCGTATAAAGGTGGTCTACTTTTGCATGAGGGCTACCTCAGGTGATGTTAGTAGGATTAATATATTTTTTACACATTTATCATCATTTTATACACGCCATTCGCCATCCAAATTGGTTTCCAATAGGAGCAGTTGTATGCGACATACATGCCGCGTGCTTAGCAGATTCAGTAAGATCTTTGGTCTACCGTGGTGTACATTTCCAGTACATTAAGACTCCTTCAGCCTTTATATATTCATTACATAAAGAAACTGTAACTTAATCTTTTATGTGTATTTGAATGTATGTGTACTATATGTATGTTTATTATTATGTATGTATGTACTAAATGCACCTCAAACTTCCACCAAAATTGCATTTAGCGATAAGGCCGCCTCTTGTACCTACTATACCATGTTTTGTGATGTTATTGTGTTGTTTTCATTGGTGTACAATAAAGAGTATATTATTATTATTATTACATCAGCTGTAGAATATCGATCTTCCCATAAAAGGGTAATTTTGCACATGATTACCGCGCGGGGTAGGTATTTTAGCCAAGGCGGTGTTGCTGCCCACCCCTGCACTGTTGCATTTAGCTACGTTCTTCCGAATAGATATACAACCATTTGTCAGTGTTGATACTGTAGTCGCGAATTGACACTTGTGACAAGGGGGGGGGGGTACTATTCTACTTACCCGTACGTCATGCCTTTACATATTGTTAGTAGTTATTAAGATGACAGGATAAGGAAGAGTGTGGTAAGACACGTAGTGCGAAATATGATAGTGAATTACTATAGTTGAAACAGGAAGTCGAAGCCTTTGCAAAGGATCGTCGGTCCGCTTCCTGACCAGATTAACATTTATGTGACGTACATACATGTTTGCTTTGTCTGGTTGTTTTTCTTATTTCTTCTGTATTTAAATATATTTGTGTGCTTGAAGCAACTTGCTTGGAAATCGGGTCATTTCATGAGATCTCGCGTAATTTGTATATTTATATATAAAAATGTAATAACTGTATTAGTAAAAGTATTTCGACGATGGCGATGGCAATAGTGATTCTATCTTTCGCGCCAACGGTCGTGAGTTCGATTCCCACTCAAGGCAAATATTTATATGTCTATATTTATGATTGTTCTGTGTCTGGGTCTTAAATATGTATTTATATAACATATTTGTGATTTTTCTATTGTCTGGCCCCCCGTAACACAAGTGCTTTAAGTGACTTACTACGGAGTCAGGTGAATGTATGAGATATTGTGGGAATTATTTATTAAAAAGAAATTCGCAATTATTGAATACTGCGTGCAGTTTGATGCAACTTGAGAGATAGTTTATATTTTAAATTAAAGTAGTTAAGTAAGCAATATATTTTTAAGATATATATAAATATATATATATATCACTATACTTAAGACAGGACTATATCTGTCTTAACTATTCTTATATATCTAATTAGCTAGTAGTATATAAATATAAGAATTCAATATCCGCAAATACATACCCGAACGACGCAATCCAATTACACTTTTTATTTTTATTTCGCAGTAATCATCAAGTGAACCTGAAACCGGTGAAAAAAACGCACCGGCCATTGTAAACACAATTTTGGTCGATCACTCGTTGCTCTGTAATTTTAACTTGTACATTGAATATGCGGAATTTTTTTGACGATCCACTGGAGTTTCATTTAAAAAAAATATTTACTTAACTCGATGGGCACAATTTCAATCCTTTGGCACTTGTGATGCAAAATGTCAAATCCTTTGGTATTCATGATATTTTGTGTGTTATATTCGAGAACGATCCACGTTTTAAGACAGTTATATTGAAATAACAGTGCGTGAGTACTACAATTAATAAAGTAAATAAAGTTTATATATATAACGCTGGCCTCTCATCCCCGTGGACTTCATGTTAATTATATTGACTTCATCATCATCATCTTCAAGAAAGGGGTAATCCTGCCCATAATTGCCACGCAAGGGCAGCGTGAAAAAGAGCGACAGAGGAAGGTATTATTTTACCGACGGCAAACTAAGCTAACTTGAACATTTGACTTCTAACGTGAACTTATTCGGATTGAGAGTAACATTACTCTCACTTTTTAACTCAATTAACATTATTAATATTAAGTTAAATATATACCAACAGTTTTACTAGAAGCCTAGAATTTTTGATCAAAAAAGGGCTATATCGAGTCACAATTAATACTTTTATTTTTGATGGAATTCAAATACATAATTGCAATTTATGTACATTGAAAGTAATAATTGTTAGCAATAATAAATCTTGTTACTCTATAAAACGACTTAGAAATATTGTAGCGTCGAAATAAAATAAAATATATTGCTTTATATAAGAAAATATTAACAAATCCTACATGCTAAATGTTGGAAAAAGTTTGTTCTGAATCAAATAAATTAATGTTTCAAAACTGTAAGACAGAAACTTAAACAATAATAAAGACTTCACGTAACTCAGATTTATGCAAGATCGTAGCAAAATTCAATTGGAACCCAAAATTCTTGTAAAGGAAAGAAATGAAATACAAAAAAATTAACTGATACAATGAAGAAAAATGGATACATCCCAGGGTTGGTGCGCTCCCAACCGGCACTGAAGAAATTCGCAGTCAAAAATTAATAAATTATTTCACTAGTAGACTAGCATCCCGCTCCAGCTTCGCACGAATGCGTCAAATAAAATATAGCTAATGTTGCTAAGTGACGATACAGGTTTTATTGGTAAGTATTTTAGTGGAATAGTTCATGAAATTCATCGTAAAAAACAAACAATCTAATCTTGTTTTGTTATATCTCAGATGACTTTAGGCAACATTAGCGTTAAAAGCAAATATCGTAATTTTTATAACGAATTTACACGAAAACATAATATATTACACACCTAAATCTCCCTGAAGAATTATTCTACTGGTGACACCGCATGAAAATCCGTGTCATGGTTTGAATTTATCGCGGACAGATAACGCACAACCGAGGACTTTGTTTTATAATATGTTAGTGATTTTTACAATATGACTTGCTAATGGAGTGCTTAATTGCTTTACGGGGCATGCGCGGTTGCGATTGTGTAGCTTCATAACGGGAATTCTACTATCAAATCATATCCCATTTTAATGTTAGCTAAGCCATTTTGGATGGCCAAATCTTTTAATAACTGTGATAAAAACAAATAAAGGTATTCTTATAATATTCGTATATTTGTGCTTACTACTTAAATATTTAGTAAATATCATGATATTAGCTATAAAAAGTCTGCAGTTGGACCTTCCCAAGAAAGAGGCTTCTTTGCCTATAATTGCCGCGCTAGGCAGCCGTGGTGGCAATCACAGAGCGCACGAGACTTCCCAACGAGGATGCTGCCCACTGTTTCGGATGGATATAACTCAGTCGCCTCTTACGACACCTAGTTAAGAGGAAGTATTATCACTACTTCACGGTTATAAATATATTATTAAAGAAACAAACCGATGGAAATAACCTAAATAATAACTTTTTATAACCTTTTAGGATATTTTATATTATATGTTGGAAATGCAAAAGCTGAAATGTGAGTCATTTAAACATAGATTAATTTAGGAATTATATCTGAATTAGGATGGACTTGTATTCCTATAGTTGATAAAGATATATGTATTTTTTTTCTTTTGGCCATCTATTCTAGATTCTGCTCTAAAATAAAAGTAACTTGTAATTTAAATTTTTTTATTGATTAAAATCTATTTTTTATAAACAAAATTGTTTAAATTTCTAGTAATGTTTTTAAAATGCTAAGTCTCAAAGGAAAATCAATTAGGAGAACTGGCCCGCGATGAAAACAAACACGGAAGTGAAACTGCAAGTTAAGACACTTCTAAAGAACTTTCAGAATAAAAAAGTGAATGAATAATCATAACGACAAAAACTACTTATTATTTATGAAAAATTTACTAAGGGTATATACTTATATGTATTTTAAGTTTGTAACGAGTTTAATTACTTATACCGATGTAGATCAAAGTATACGGGTGAATTTATTATTGATGTATTTATTAAAGTGTAGCACTAAATTCATCTAAGGGTCTGGTTAGGCATCTAAGAAAACTCGCTTATACCCACCAAGCTATGAATACTTGAGTACTAGAAATCAGTTTAGCCGCAACACGGCTCGCTGTAAAATTTTATACTGTAATACATAAAATTTACTTCTTTGATATTGACAAATGTAAAATAATATTTAATGCGCTTTTCATAAGTGATTGAAACGTTTTCAGCTCTAGATTCGTCAAGACTTTGCAGCCATGGAAGAATTGTTGTAAGATCTGAGTATAAAGCTTTAACATCAGACTTATAACACCACAGTATTGAATGATCTTCATGTTTTACTAGTACCACTTAAGAATCTTATTGTTAGAAGTAATAGTCGTTTGCTATCTGACGTGTTATCTATCTTCAAGAAAAAAGTCAATCACCGAATCTAACTCGGCTAGGTAGCGTTCAGAAAACTGCAAATCATTTTCACATGCGACATACCTCAGTTTACTTAAAACTTAAAAGTCTTCGACCAATGTGTGTAACGAGCTCTGACATATGATTGAAACTTAAACCAGCTCTGGGTGAACTCAGATTTAACATATAGCATCATATTAGCCGTAAAAAATATTTACTGTTGGACACAGGCCTCCCTGAGATAGGGGGGTTTTCGCCCATAATTTCCTTTCTGGGCAGGCGTGGTGGTAATTGCACCGCGTAGTTTCACGATGGGAATGCTGCCACTCATATCCACCCTGTTGTATTTGATTGTGCTTTTCCGGATGGATACACCACCATACCTATTGATTTCAGTACCTTAGTCGCTTTTTACGACAAAGGGAACGCTCTACGGCATGTATAAAAGAAACAAATCTAAAAGAAAAAAGTTTCGTTCAAGTCTAGCATATTAGCAAGCGTTGGGCATAGCACGAAGAACCGATGACTGATAAGTCTATATGGTTCTGTAATAGAGATTACGTACCGGCAAGAGCAGTGTTGGACATCCACGAAGCAGAGCTGAAATATTAAATGTATCGGATACGTAAAATAAGTATTTTTATAATAATAATAATAATAAATTCCTAAAACATTAACCTGATTCCTTAATAAGTCGCTTAGATCACATGTGTTACGGACATCAAAAAACAGAAGAATCACAAATATGCTTCTTAAATATTTAACACCAAAACACAGAAAAAACATAAATATTATCATGTAAATATTTATCCTGGGTGGGAGGATCGAACCTACAACCTTTGGTGCACAAGGCACGATCATTACCATCTGCGCCAACGGGCTCGTGAAGTGTTATATGGGAATATAACCATTACTTAATCATGTTTTACTGAATTATTAAACGATTACAATAAGCAGGTCGTCTTCATATACAATTTTTCAGTGATCTTTTCCTTCAAAATGTTCATGAATACTAGATCTCCATCTAGATCTCCTTTATCCTCAACACCGAGCATCATACAATTTTATGTACGATGTTTTAAAATTGGGCTGAAAATTCTTAGTGTTCACATTCTTGTGTTATTTGTAATTTTTATGTACAGGATACTTTTATGTTATGTAGGTATTATATATACACATTAGGTATACGTATATATATATATATATATATATATATATATATATATGCTGTGAGGTACCGGCAGAGTAGAATAGTACCTCATCCTGTATATACCTGCATAGGAAACTAATAATTAATAAAACTTGTTTTTAAAGACTTTTTAATGCAGTTGATATTTCTTTTACCCCATTCATGAATGTGAAAACGGTATCTGGTACGTTGAAAATAAAATAAAATAAAAAAATTGACCCCATGGCGCAGATAGTAGTGATTCCCGGACAAATATGTATTTATATGGCGATATTTGTTTTTGCCTTGTATCTGGGTGTTAAAATATGTATTTAAGTATTATATTTGTGATGCCTTTGATATCTGATGTCCGCAACACAAGTTTAAGCGACTTACCACGGAATAAGGTATATATGAGATGTTGGATGAATATACCACGTTTATCGTTATTATTATTAAGTTGCAGTCGTTTTGTTTATGGGTTGTAAACGCAAAAAAAAGCGTGGTCAGAGTGCTTTTGGTTACAGAGTAGAATAGTACCTCTCTTTGTACATACAGATACTATACAAGATAGTGTACTTAATTTTCTTAGTGCGGAAATAGGTATCAGTCTTCCTATCGCAAACCTACGCTCTACGATTGCCACCACATTGCCACCTCATACGAAAATATAAGAATGTATTAACTAGCTAAAATATCAACGCAGGGCCTTAACTATAAGAATTAGGAATATGAAATTTTGCACAGGGATTCCTTTTATAATGCAGGAGAACATTAAAAGAGGACTTTTAAAAATTCACTCTTTGAAGGGGTAAAGCGGTTTACATAGGCATACGGCAGATAAAACCACGAAGCACTGCTAGTTAAATAATATAATAAATACCAATGCACAGTGACTGACCTCACACCATCAAGTGGTGTAGTTCAGAAAAAACAGGTTTCAATAGGATAAATATTTCCGGTATTCCACAGCTTGTTTGCATTGAAAAATTCCTGCAAATATAATTAAAGTGAGTACACACAATCGGCTGCTATTTATTTATGAATTCATGCTTTTCGTTAATTTGAATATGGAACAACACAAGAACAAACCGTATGTTACTCCTTAATCTATTTATTTAAATATAGTACAAGAAGTACAGAAGATTCAATTATCTAAATCAGACTGAAGCAAAACAGACCGTCCAGCCTACAGGTTCCTCTTTAAAAGGCCTATTAAAATACAACACGACGTGCACCTGCATCCTTCTAAGCTAATTATGTCATGTGACGTCAACAACGGCAAGTCAAGTTGTTAATCACATATTTATGACATTAGTAGTTGATGTAATTGCCTCATCAACAATAGACTATGTTAGCTATAAGACGCAACGTCTCATACATTTCTGATCCCAAGATAAGTAGCTTAGAGCACTTGTGTTACGGACATCAGACATCAAAGGAACCATAAATATACAACTTCAATATACTACTCGGATACAGAACTAACACATATATTATCATGTAATTTGTAAAAAATTTAAAAATTCATCATTAGTTCTAGGTGGGTTTCTTTTTGAGCTCACAAGATATGGTCACTCCCATCTGCACCACCCGGTCCGTTAAAATTTAAGACAGAACAACGTTTGTCGTCTCATCTAATTTCTAAAATAACATGGCGTTTTACTTAACTGTCAGCCGTTTGACAGTTGACGCGATGAACAAAATGTGACCTGCAATTATATAAAATTAGAATAATAGTAAATATATTCTTAAAGTATAATAAAAAGAACAGAATTCAATGATCACAGCTACGACAGAACATTGTCAATCGGCTAGTGACATTTAGGTAACAGAATTTAATAAATTTTAAAACAGAACAAGTATTCCGTTTTGGCATAGTTATTAATCTGTTAATTCCGACACGACGCTACAACACGTGCCATCACTGCACGGCTAATCCCATTTTCACGCGGGCGAGATTATGTTGCTACTAAATGTTGAAGTTGCACGAATAGCGTCCACAAATATCTGTTTAATGTGAAGACTTGACTTCTTTTTTATAATTAATACACATTACGTCTCTTACCGCTGACCGCCATCCATCAAGGTGGTGGTATGACAGTCGATTGCGAGTATAGTGGTATATATTAATTTACTCTAGCGGTAACCTCGGCCAGTGATTAGTTTTTAGAAATATACCAAATGAGAGTACGTGGATTTGGCGGGTTTTACTTTACAGTTATCATCATCACACCAGCTCTACTGTTTCTCAAGTCCACTGCTGTACATAGGCCACCTCAAGAAATGGGGAATTTGTACATAATTGTCACGCTGGGCAAGCGTTTTGGCAATCGCAGAGCACAGTTTCTGCGACTAGGATGCTGCTGCCCATCCCCGCTTTGTGCATTTGAACTGCACTGTTTCGGATCGATATACTGCCATATGTCGCTTCTGGTACATTATTCGCCTCTGCTGATACCAGTCACAGAATGAGGTACTATTCAACTCTACTGTATAATTTGAAAATGGAACAACTAAAGCTCCCCTTAATCTATTCATTTAGACATGTGGTCGTGTTATTGCGCGATTAGTCCGGATTTACGCGAGCGAAATAACTGTTTCTCCACGTGATTTAATCTACCATGTTGTTGTTATATCAAAACTGTGCTAGTATCTACATATTCTCTGTTTCAAGTATAATGCTAGTTACAAAGTGACTAGAGTTCACAATTGCCAATAGTAATAAAATTTACGCCGAATCTTATACATACAGGTGACTCCTTTTCCTTTTCTTTTTTTAAAGCACTTATGAGAAGGATATTCAGACAAAAAAGGAATTATATATTTATAGGAATTTTGGAGTTTGAAAGTTTTTGTTTAAATTTAACACTCTGACCCAGAACAAACTTAAATAAAATACATGAATGTTTGTCCTGAACAGTAATCAAATCCACGACCTTTAGCGCACAAGATACAACCATCGAGCCCTCACAGATAGATATATATAATTATAGTTATTATGTAATAATAATAAATAAGTGAGTGTTAATCAATAATAATCTAGGTGTCTTATTATTATTTTTACTTTCCTTGTCACTCATCAAATGGCTACCGTGAAGTAACCGAAAAGTGTAAGAAGCTTAATAAACTGCGTTTTAATGAGAAAATCAAAACCATGTACTAAAAATAATAAATAAAAGCTTTAGCTAGCATATCGAATTAAAAACTTTATGATGTTTTTTAATTGCCAAAAGGTAATTTAACAAAAATTTTACAATGGTACAAAGACCACTAATTGGATAAAAAAATAAATGAATCATGTTTTGAGGATTTACAAAAACAGTTATTCGTTTTATAGTAATAAAAATAACATTTACATTCGGTACCTTTTTGCCTTAATAGAAACAAACTTTTATTATTCCAGATAAATTAAAGTATCAAATGTAACGATAGTTTATATGTAATTTAAAAAAACGCTGCTACTTTTCATAGCGTAATTTCGATGTTGAATTATATTAGGTTGCCGCGAGGTTAACTTTAAATAAAACATTTTAATGTTAAATAAACTCGATTTAAAAAAGAAATTTTAAAATTAATGTGGCGCTCATTATATCAGCCATTAGAAGTCAAATGCTGGACATAGACCTCCCCGAGAAATGGGGAATTTTGCCATGTAGTAGATGGTGGTATATCCATCCAGAACAGTGCAGCTCAAATGCACTGGGCGGTATGGGCAGCAGCTGCGCTCGCGAAAGCTGCGCTCTGCGATTTCTAACTCGCTTACCCAGCGCGGCAATTATAGTTAAAATTTCCCCTTACTTGGGGAGGCCTGTGTCCAGCAGTGAACTTCCAATGACTGGTATGATGATAATTTTACCTAATTATATGTCACCTGATATCCATATATTTGCCGTATAACTTATATAATATGTTTCCCTCAACCACCTTCTCACCGACACTACAATCACAAATACTTCATATAAATTCTGTTTGTAGAGCAGTACACCGCATGCGCCGGTGAGCGCGTGTAGTTCCAGCGCCTAGAGCGGTAACTAACCGCACTAGTGCAGAATATTCCACGCTACCACGAGGCAGACTGCGCGGGGCACGCGAGTACAATAGGGCATAAGGTCGCTTGATAATGAGCAGTCTCGCAAATTTCTGCAGGGGCGCCTGAAATAGCGTCTGAGTAGTGAAGCATTAGGTCTTCGAAAAAGAAAACCTATTTATATTCTTGTACTATATATGATAGAATGAATCTAGTAGTAAACATGACACAGTGTAATTATACGTTAAACAGTATATTTTAATTAACCATTGGAGCATTTATTCTTGAATTTCTAATGTCTTGTACCCTAATAGCACAGATTTCCAAGCCTTTCTTATTGTTAGCTTTAATGTTTTGAAATATTGATGTTGACATAATGAGTGAAGAATGAAGAAGTTGTGAAGAAAAAGAGCAAATGAGTTAAAAGAATTAGATGGAAATAATGAGTTAGAACTCTTTTAATTTTAATAAAAGTATTTTTACTTTGCTCATTGTAAACTATTTGCCAGTAAATATCGTCAGATCTGGTCCAATCGTTATGGAGGTAAGCCCGTGTAAGCATAAAGAAAAACATTGACAACGCTTTTACCTTATTTTTAATAAACATATGAAACGAAGGTCGGATGTCGTGAAGTTTGGGGGAAGGCAACTTCTTCCGAGTAGGCAGGTGGTCTACTCCAAGGTCACTGAACCGACAATAATGTTTCGGGTATGTATGAATTTGAAGTGTTATGTTAACTTTGCAATCGCTTAACAGGCGGCTGTGACGTATGTAGTTGACGTCACATGTTGGTTATTGTATGGTTATCATCAGCTATTTTATTACTCGAAATTTCAAAATGTTTGTGATCATCTTCATACCAGATATTTAAAGTCCAGTGCTGGACATAGGCCTTTCTGAGAAAGGTGGTATTTTGCCCATAATTGCCGCGCTGGGCAAGTGCGTTGGAAATCGTAGTATGTATAATAGTCGGGTATGCTGCTTCCCATCCCTGCCCCCTGTATTTGAGCTGCACTGATCCGAACCTTTGTCGCCTCTTAAGACACCTGGTGCAGTGGAAGGTAGTATTCTACTCTGCCGGTACCTCATGGCAAAGACTAACCTTTTTGATTACAAAGATTAGTCTTAGAAAGCAACGACGAAGCGTGACAAATTGATAGGTATGGTAAAACTTGTATTTTATACTCTACTTTACATTATTATGAGTTCAAAACTTCTATTTTAAAGATTTTAGTATTCGATTCCCCTTCCTAGGTAGAGGTACCTCATGGCTGGATCAGACATAGGGTCGGATAGAAAAGTAGGGTTGTGTACCTAATACTCAGAATCGCTGAGAGATATTTGCTGAAGGTCATTCAGGTATATGCACCGACCTCATCGCATCCAGATGATGAAGTGGAGACTATGTATCACTTCAATGTTGTTATGGGGGACTTTAACGCAAGGTTGGGCAAAAAAGACGGTGAAGAGCTGAGAGTCGGACAGTTTGGATATGGGCACCGGAATCCCAGGGGACAGAGGCTAGCTGAGTTTCTGAAGAAATTGGGACACTTCAAGATGGACTCTTTTACACAAGGTAAAACCAGCAGCAATTGCGGGATGTTAATAGGCACATTGAATATTAATGAACGCCTGATACAGTACGCTACGAGGTTTGATTCCCACCCAGGGCAAATATTTATATGATAATCAATAAATAAATCAATAAATATTTGCTAATGTTTTTTATTGTATTAGGAACTTTGATTGATAATAGTGTATACAAAATCAAAGGTAAGAAAATTAATAAAATGAAAATACTTACATTGAGGAAACAATAAGAACGGTTTAAGTAAACAATAAAAAAACGAGCTAAACTTATTTGATCCAGTGTTAGAGCAAACTAGCTGTGATTAACAGACAGACCATTTTTGGACATATGGAACCGTAACCGTCGAATTAGCGCGTAGCTACACACTTCAGTCCCCGGATTTATCACAACATACGTATGCTACAGGGTAGATATCATTGGGAGCCTCAATTCGCGCGGTCATTAGGGGTAACAGTGTTATCTCGCGTGCAAACGGGACTAATCGCACAGTAATAGGACCGTGTGTCTAGTTGAGTAGATTAGTAGCAACCCTACTGAGGGACAGTATGGACGTTCTTTTTTTTTAAGTGGACGCAACGTGTAAATAGAAATGGATGACCAATTTAGAACAAAAAATATCTAGTCTATAGCGAGTTAAAAAAATATATGTTTAAGTTTTATCTATCCGGTTCAAAGGACCATCAAATGATGCATTAAGCACTTCGGCGTAGACACAACTCTCTTACTCTCACAAGTGGTCGCTCTGTGTTCAAATTTCGATCATAATTTATAAAAAGTTTTATAATCTTTCTTTTTTTATGTTTTTAAACGGCATTAAAACGCGGTTCTACTTTTTACTTATTTTGGTTCACGTTTTAGTAACATTGCGGCAACCGTTCTCGAATTTGTCAAAGAAGACAATATCTTATGAAAGAACACAACATTTTATTTTAAATATGCTAAACGGTGGTATTCTATTTTACAAAAGATTACTTCTTATGTAACTTTTTTGTACTCTATAGTTTTAGCTAGAAAACACATGGACGTCGTCCCCTAAATAATTTAGTTAAGTTAACAGTTGCTTGATTCAATCATGCTCCCTAAAATGTATATACGGGAGTGACGTCGTACGAGTAATCATACCATTCCCTTAAATTTGCTTGAGGCTGGCATATGCGCCATACTCGGGACAGATACTCCATGGGGTGGTTATTTTTCCTTTTTCTGATTAATATTTTTCAAAGTCACGGTGTGAGTTTCGGCATTAGGTGTTAAAGAGCTTCAACTGTTCAGTTTTAAGACAAATGTGTTCTAAACCATCGCTGATGGAGGTTCCGATCCTGACCTGATCAAAGTGACACGAGGTGTTCATCGCTGATGGATTTTCGTCAGGTGATTTGATGAACTTATATCCAGCTACGTATGTTTTATCAATATTATGGAAAAATAGCAATGTCTCGCATATAACATTAGCTATCTGCCAGTAACTCTTTAAAATCAATACAGTTTTAGAGTTTAGCTGGAACACACAACAGACAAAAATTGTGATAAATGGATTTAGCTTATATACGAGTAAATAAAATTTATCTGTTTGTATTTCCAAATTAATAGTGTTATTTATATATCTTCATAATTACATTTATACTATGCTATTAATGACAATTATTTGCATGTTCTATTGATCAAATAAGAATGTAAAAGAGACGAAGTTAAAAATTAATCCATTATTAAGATTATAGAGTTAACAATATCTTTGTATTATTAACAACAGATATCCCATTTATTGCTTTCAAATAAATAATTAAAAGAGCAATCTGTCCTAATGAGTTTAAAGGAGTTAAGTTACCACGGTGAGTGCAATCCCGGAAAGATAATCGCAAACTTTGCTCAAATCCCCTTTAAACGTTATCTTAACGCCTTAAGGAATAAAGCGACCCTTATAAATGATCAACACAATCGTATTTAGAATCTTGATTGTACGTAGTATGTCAGATGAACGGTCATTTCAATTCCTATTACGGTTTCGTTTCTCAAGAGTGAAATCGTAACTATTAAAGGGTCATTTTATTACCTGCAATTAATTAGGAACTTGAGGTAGACCGTGTAAAACTACCGCCAAAAAACAGTTGGATGGATATACCGCCATTTGTCGGTTCTGTAACCTTAGTCGCCTTTTACGACATCTGGTACGCGGGGAAGGTACTATTTAACTCTGCTGGTACCTCACGGCTTATAAGTATGAGTTTAAGTATGGGTTTTCCAACTCCGAATTCATATTTTAACTCTCCAATAAATTCAGGTATTATAAGTGGTTTACAGAAATACCTCGGGTGAAAAACTATTTTGATATTGCTAATTTTGCTTATAGATAGTCGAGATTACATTCGTATAGACCTGAGATGGATATCTTCTAGAAATCATCTGTGTGAGTATCTAAGGTTTGTTGACGTTTCATTAAACTTGAGTGGCAAACGTAAAAAAATATATAAGGCGTCATAAAACTGAACCGGTTTTAAACGCAGTTTCCATTGTTTTCTTATTACCGCCCGATGGATCTGGTTTCCTCGTGGCTGCCATTTTCAAAAGATAGAAAGAGTTTAATAAATGTAATAAAGAAGGCGTATTTGATTTACGTTAAACGCGTAATGGTATTTATCTTATTAAAAAAATCTTTTTATTTTTATTTCAGACTTGCTTACATTGCGTCACCATTAAATAAATTATATGTAAATAATGTATATTGATGAAGTTTATTTATTTAAATAATATTACAAATTTTTTATATCCTGTTTTATTATTATGTGACTTATATTGAATGTCTATTACGGATTAAATATTTTCATCCTATATCATGCTTTTATTTAAACGTGAGATAAATAGCTTAGAGCATTTTTACAGACATCAGAGAAATCACCAATAAAACATTTGATTACATATTAAACACCATACCACAAAAAAAACACAATTACTCCTCATGTAACTGTTTGTCCTTATTAGGGATCCAACCCCTGGCACACTAGATAAGAACACTAAAAATATTTAGCGGTAGAAATAGGTGAGGTACCTATATAGACGTCCTTTGTAAGAAGTCTGCCTCATGTATACATTAATATATATGCATATATAAATGTATATGCTTTGAAACTGTTCTTAGCACGATTGTATAGTCAAAATCTCCTTTCACTAGCACGAAGGAAGTCCTAAGCCATTCACAAAAGGTTGCATCTAACGAGCACTTTAGTTGACTTGAATAGATCGTCGCGATTTCTTTTTCACGTGGAGCTTCATAATTGTCCGTACTCACGGATTGTGAAAGAAAATTCCCGACGTAAGTACATAATCACTTCGCGTCTTTATCTTAAGGATTTTCAAATCTATGTAGATTTATCTCGTTACTTTCTGTTTGCTTTTTCAAAAATTTGAAATGAATACATACTAATTATTATTCAAAAGAAACAGGGATATGGGAAAAAGATTGCTTCGTCGACCTGACAATTTACTTTTAACGATACCCGCACCAACTATGGCAATAAATACGTAAGCTTTGGAGACTAAAAATTTAAAATAGTTTGCTAAAAGTAATAAAGGACATAAGTATTCTACCTATATTTAAAAAAAGTTTAAAAACCGACATATTACATATTAATAAGAGAAATTAAAAGTGATGAAACTTATACTTATTTCTAAAGTACATACCAAATGTTCGAAAATCCAAAAATATATATTTTTTTAAATTTCATAAATAAGCTCATAATGATTACAGCCATTAGAAGTATTGCTGGACATAAAAAAGAAGAATTTTGTCCTTAATTGCTGCGCTGGGCAACGGTGTTGGCAATCGCAGAGTGCAGCTTTCGCGACGAGTATGCCGCAACCCATCTCCATCTTATGCATTTAAGCTATACTGTTACGTAAGGGTATACCGCCATCTGTCGGTTCTGGTACCTTAGTCGCCTCTTACATCTGGTACAATATAACTAGGTATATTCTACTCTGCCGGTACCTCACGGCATAACACACATTATAAAATATTTTATATGAAAACGTAAAAAAAAATGCATGGAATTTTGCTCGCCTTTGCATAAGTTAAATACGATTTAGTGCATGCTTTGTGGCTCAGTGAAAGAATTATAAATTTATTTAACCTTAATGGTTTTCCACATTTCACGCTAACAGAGGCTAGCACTTGCAGAGATGAACAATTTTAGCTACTGTTTATTTTTTAGTCTATATATGATCCAGCTGTATTAGGTCTTATGAGATAAAATTGTACTTCTTTTTAAGGCTTTAAAACACGTTTTATTTTACTTTTTACAATTTTAGTTCAACGTTTCGGTTGCAGCAAGATAGCTCTCAAGAATAACAAAAGATTTACGTTACTACCTTCTCAAATGTTTATTTTGGACGTTTTGTGTTCCCATCTACGCAGTAGGCTCTGACATTATCTTGTAATCTACCAGTACCTGTGATGTTGGCCTTCGTTTGTGGTCAATGTCGGGATTCCAGGCAGGTCGTATTTCTTTACTATTGAAATTAGAATGTTTCTTTGTTTATTCAAAAACCTTCGCGAAT
This sequence comes from Heortia vitessoides, assembly GCA_020976665.1. Taxonomy (NCBI): domain Eukaryota; kingdom Metazoa; phylum Arthropoda; class Insecta; order Lepidoptera; family Crambidae; genus Heortia; species Heortia vitessoides. The sequence continues at coordinate 14,785,632 of JACJUM010003129.1, forward strand.
CATTTGTAGAATAAACCGGCGTTCTTTCGCGACCAATTGAGGTATGTCAAACCTGATGTAGTGTTTGAGTTAGTCTAGACTCTAGATCATGCTCAAAGTTTGTTGATTTTCAGTAACTTCTTGATATACTGGAGTTTTAAATGGTCCTTGTCACAAATCCCTAGTACTCCCTGAAACAAAGATTTGCCTTCTGTGAGGGATGGTGTTGAGATCCACCGTTAATACTTGTTTATATGGGTGTCCTTCCAATATACCGTTGTGCTCAAACTATGGTCTGGATCCCAGATAATAAATTAAAACGTCTAAGTAGAGCCAACGTCTAACTCGGCCTAAATAGTGTAAATTCACGCAAGCGCAGCATAGAACATTTACCTACAAGGTGAACAGACGGTTTGACAGGAAACGAGGGCTAGCGCTGTATGTTGGTCACATAGATTCGGTGCTATCACTTGAGTAGAAGATGATATTTACCAAAAAACCTACTTGTCTCAGGTGTTAGGCGAGACCTAACACAAGTAGATTTTTTTCTATTAAATATCATCTTAAATATAATTCATTTTCTTTGCATAAAACTTCTTATAGTAATTACTGGTGGTGGACATCCTATGGCTTAGCATTTAAAGTACCTTCATTTTTAAACTGCCCAATTCTAAAGTGACAAAGTTTATTACTGCAGCTTGTACCTTAAACAGGTAAATATAAAATTACTTTCGTGTATATGTTTTGGAATTTGGTCCAATTCAGTAAGTGTACGCAACTTCGAATAACGACATCTATTAGCCGAGTTAATCCGGTTCAATGAGTCGGTATAGATATGTGGGAAACATCCGGCGTTGCCTATTCTGGGATCTGAGGTAATGTTAAAGTCAATTTTAACCCAATAAACAACTCATCCTCAAGCTTTGAACATCCACCGCTGGACATAAGACTCCCCAAGAAAATTGCCCAAATCCTTCGCTGGGCAAACGTGGTGGCAATCAATAGCAATCAATGATGCATATACTCCCTATTGTTATTGAGCTAGGCTGTTCATGGATTCATATACTACCATATGTCTGTTCTGGTATCCAAAAGGCGACTGCCTTTTACGATAGATTACATAGGGAGAGGTATTATTCTACTCTTCTAGTAGCCCACGGCGGATATGAGAATAAATATCTGCATGATACATTTGTAATTGTATAAATCGCACATGGCTAAATATTGCCTTCGCGTTTGGCTTTAGAATAGCGTAAAGAAAACTGGTTTTCGTCTTAATAACGTGACGTATTCCGAACACATCATATACACACATATAATACTTCGAGTTATTTAGCTAATTGTTGGTCGACTCTGTTCAAACTATCGTCAAAGGTCACATTGATTCGCCCTTTTGTCATCTGGCTTTTAGGACAATGAGGCTTCACGGTATACACGATGTAAAAAGGGATTAGACAAGCATAGTAATATGTGCTGCAATTGCACCAAGTTTTTCTATTATCTCTGTTGCCGTGCTGTATTCTGGTGCAATGCGACATAATTACCGGCATGGAAGTAACATGAAGGGTGAGGTATCTAAACATATGTGTATCGCTCCAAGACAGAGCTCTCTCTCGGTACCACCACCGTTCTCCTGCTAGCTCCGCTATCCGTTAAGAGGAGTTATACTAGTAGTTAAATGCCTTGAGCTTATGCTATGCTTGAAGCACCTTCTTTAGTTTTCACACCCCGACGTTAGCGAAGTTCTGATGTCGCTAAATTTGTGAAAAATCCAAGCATATTTTTGTTACAGCTTGTTTATTGTCGGCTTAGTCTATGTAGATTATACAGAGTAATATAAATTCTCGAGGGAACTCTTGTCATCCTAAGGTCAAAAGTAGGCTATGACTCAAAACTCAAGCTATCCTCACATTTGGGTTTATAATTTTTTTTTTATTTCAAATAACTTTTGGCCTTTTAGGCCAACTCAAAATAGGCCGATGTTAGGCTTAAACTATGTTGAAGTAATGCACGGATTTTGTGCGATTGAATCAGGAATCAGGAAATCCTATATCTAGCAAGGGGTGTCTTAAGCTGATATGTTGATAGTGATGATAAAAAATCATTACACATTTAATTAAGTGCTCATTTGCAATATGTTAGTCTCGACCTCTGTCTAGACTAATATATAACATATATAACAGTCTCGACAGATATATATATATATCCTATATATATATCTATTCAATATCTCATATACATATTATTGTTCTGTTCAATGGTCCGAAAACAAACATGTCTGAATGAGTTTTCTATTTTAAAGTAAATAATGTTTGAACTTTGATGTTTTCAGCGGACTGGATCTATATTCATTTATACAATCAAAAAATATTTCGTCTTTTTACATACGTCTAAGTATTTTTATTGAAAATATAAATATTCATGTCTTTTAAAGTTAAACAGGAGAACTTAGAAGTCATTGATATCCATAATTACAAGTAGATTAAGAAAATTTTGTAACAAAATTAAATATTAAAAATGTAAAAATAAGAAGATGTCTTTAAAGGTAGAAGGTGTTTTTTACATTTTAATATAAATTAATACATATATATTTACTACTAATTAGTTCACTTCACCGAATTTTACACCAGTATAGACTTACAACATATGAATGATGAAAATTTGGAACAGATTTTTAATAATAATATCCACAGTTCGCCACTTTTATTACATCTTAGATACTAATGAAATATCCTTTTTTCTTTTTGGCTTTTTGAGATAATGTTTAAATAAATAATGACGGACTCTCGATAATCAATATACCGCCCAAAATCTTCGGTAGTCCTCTTTTGTTAAGACTACCTCTATCCGGCCGGGCTGGCTACTTTGCTACCCAGCCCCCCTCTAGCTATCAGTCACAAATCAATCATTTCCAATGACTTGGTCGAATGCAATGCCAGAAGTGACTATCCAGATAAAGATAATAGCAATCACTTCAATATATAAGCGAATTCGAATGTAGGAAATTTTTTGTAAAGTGATGCCCCTCGCAATTATGTGACGGGGTTCTTGTATATATTTGAAGTGTTATGAATGTTATCACGAGTGGTTACACGCAACAATATATTGGCGAGACACTCATTCACATAAATAAATTTACAGCTAAGCGGAGGATGGCACACTTTACGTCACCATTATCATATAGCCGTTTAACGTCCATTGCTGGACATAGGTCTCTCCAAAAAAAGAGGAAATTTGTCCGTAGCTGGCACACTGGACAGACTTAGTGGTAACTGTGCCGAGCTTAGCTTCGCGACGGGAAAGCTGCACCCATCTTCATCCTGTTCCATAAAAGCAATGCTGTTTTGGATAAATATACCTTTATCTGTCGGTTCCGGTACCTCAGTCACCCTTTACAGAATATGGGCACCTCACTTACATAAACAAAAATAAGAAACCGAATAACTACCTACTTAATTCGACGCATCAAATAAAATTTTGCCTTCGCAAAGAAACACTGAAGCGGACCGTAAACTGGAACGATAAAGAACATTGCAATGTAGTTCGCGTATTAATATTCAAGTGGCACTATCAAACTCACGGCGGCATATATTTCACGTCGAAAACTATCAGCTAAAAGGGGCCAAAGAAATGGGGTGATTTTCCATTCCGACGGCGAAATACGTAGGCAATTAGGTACATGGGGGCTGTCACTTTTGGCTGTGGCCACATCGCGTTTCCGTGAGGTTCCTATTTACTAGCGGTGTGGGCTAGACTTAACTTTTAAATCTCCTTAGGTTTGAGATCTTATGATTTTTCTTTTACATTTATGCGTTTATTACTTATATTATACCTAACGTTTGAACTTAAGACATGATAAAGCAAACAATCAAATCTACTGATTCGTAGCTGATTCAAAATTACACATGACTTGCCTGTCATTCTTGTTAGAAGCCTTCACTTGTACCTTGCGGCGAACGGTTGTCAAGGTACCTGCATCGCCTGATGGGACAGTATTACTGATACGATAAATTTAAGTTTGACTGTTTAATTTAAATCACACTATACTATACATATATATACATGTGTGTTTTAATATATATATATATATATATATATTTAAAAATAAATATAAATATATAAATATATAGATATATATATATATATTTATATTTATGGTTTTATTATATTGTTTTATTATATATATATATATATTAAAACAAATATATATATATATATATATATTTATATTTATGGTTTTATTATATTGTTTAATTGTTTTCCTGCCAAACACAATTTCAGAGCCAACTAGTTTTGCTTAGGCTAAACTTAGTTCTTCCTATACGCGATAGGATTAACTAGTTTTACCTAGGAAAAACTCATTTGTCCTTATGCCGATAGAATAAACCAGTTTAGCCTAGGCCGAACTGGTTAATCTTGAAATCACGTTTTTGATAGTTACAACTAGTTTTTATGTATCCCTTTGTTAATACTAAAACTAACTTATAGCAACCGGTTAGTTTAATCATCGTCGTATCAGGATATCAGTCATTACAAGTCAGTTGGACATAGGCCGCCCCTAGAAAGGGAGAATTTTGACCATAATTACAATAACGGCATATATAGGACTATTTGTTTTGGTGGATTCTTGCCCATTATAGCTATGACTGTAATTTTTCACATGAAGCAGACCTCATGCAAAGATCGTATGCATTAGTACCTAACTCTCAACTATTTCTAACGCCAAATAGCAGTGTTCGCTTTGCTGAGTTCCGGTTCAAATGGTGAGAGAGGCAGTGGAATGACTGGATAATGTGATATAATATCTTCAAGTTACAAGGTCTAAACGCACTAGTGATATCCTTGTGATATTACGAGCGTCTATAGGCTGCGGTTGCACTTACTATCACACGGACTATATGTGTGTTTATCGATTTGGTATAATAAAAAAATGCTGCTGCTCAACCCCGCTCTGTTCTAGCATGGACTTAATTAAACTATTTCAAATATTCAACGACTTTGAATAAACCTTACAGTCTATTAGGAACCAGGTGAAACAATTCGCAAAAAGCTTTTTACCCTCGTCTTAAAGCTGTGTACTCACAAGCGAAATGAGATACACTAAAGAATGAATATCTATTGTTATTGTGTGATGTACTTTAATAAAAAAAACCGAATATCGAGGCTGAATGTAGCCGGAGGAGAAATTTCTAGACTAATACAGGCATCAAATTTATACAGTTCGCTGCTTTTATGAATCATATAAAACAAAATACAATTGTTACACCTGAACAGAATACAGAGGAACTACGAATTTTATTTTTTCAATACACAATCGCTTTAATTGCCCTGAGGTACCGGTGGAGTAGAATAGTACATCCCACTGCACCAGGTGTCGTAAGAGGTGACTAAGGTACCAGAACTGACAGATAGTGGTATATCCATCCGAAACAGTGCAGCTCAAATGCACAGGGCGGGGATTGGCAGCAGCATCCCCGTCGCGATAGCTGCGCTCTGCGATTGCCAACACGCTTGCCCAGCGCGGCAATTATGGGCAAAATTCCACCTTTCTTGGGGGACCTCCCCAAGAATATGTCCAGCGTTGGATCACAGTTGTGTCTTACGACGCCTGTAGATGTACTATTATTTTCTGCCGTTAATGAGAACTTAGTGTTACATGGACAAAATAAATATCTTAATTGGATCGGAGTAATTCGATATCGATCGAGGCTATAGATGAGTTCTTTTGTCGCGCTCTGATAACGATGGGAGAACTTGATAGAACAACAATAGCTTAGGTGGGATTTCTTTCCACTACACTAATGGTTTTGTGTTTACGTTCCGTCGCGACGGCTCGGCCTCTTGTAATTAGAGATTTCTGTAGTGTCCACGGCTAAAAGACTTATGATTACAAATAAGTTGGCAAATTTAACGACAATTTCAAAAAACTATAATAATAATAATAACTTTATCCAACAACAAAAGGTAACTTAAACTAAAATACATTTTGATACTTTGGAACCTAAACTAAGTCTAGCCTATTCTTATAGGCACCTATAATAGGAACTTTTTAAAATTAGAACGATAAAAAGGAACAAAAAGTTAATATAGGAACCTTAGGACGTTAGGATAGGGACAAGTTACTATAAAAATTACTTTTAGTTTTAATAGTCACTTGTTCCTATCATCATAATCATTATTAAAGTCAAACATAGAAAATAAAGCTTTTCGTGTGATTTTAATAGGGTTCGTCAATTAGAAATAGTTGCTTGTTTCTTGCAAATTAAGTTTGAACATAAAAAAATCACCCAACATCTTATACGAGTACATTAACCCGACTCCGAGATAAGTCGTTTCAAGCACTTGTGCTATGGACATGTTTAACAGAACAGTGTCACAGAAAAAACTCTAACATTCATTGTTTGAATATTCGTCCTGGGGTTGAACTCTTGGCGCACAAGGTACAGAACTGTATGCGCCATCAGACTTGACAAATCAAATGTCAATACCATGTCCGGTCTTGTGGGCCTTTGGATATATATTATCATTATCATCATATAAGCTATTAGAAGTCTACTGTAGGACAAAGGCCTTTCTATGAGAGGGAGAATTTTGCTCATAATGGCTGCGCTAGGCAAGCGTGTTGGCAATCGCAGAACGTAGCTTCCGCGACGAGGTTGCTGCGATTCTCCACCCTGCGGATTTGAACTACACCGTTTGGGATGTATACACCGCTGTCTATAGGTTCTAGTATTCTCTAGTTCTTAGTTGCCTCTTACGACACCGGGTATAGGGGGAGGTACTACTCTTTTACCATTATTAAGTATTGTAAGTATCTAAATGAGATCCAAAAACCACTAAATGGGGGCAGAACAGCAGATCGTAATTTTACGACGGGTAAAAGTTGGTATATAACATTTTATTTATTATTATGATATTAATCATCTGTATTAGACATTTCTACAATGATTGTATTGATGTGAACCTCAGTCTTACCGCAAAATATCTGGCATTTTCTTCGATTGACTTATTGATTTAGAGAGACTGTGATAATTATTAAGTAATATAACATTTTGCTCTAGAGTCCCGGCAGAGAAAAATTGTACCTCTCTTTGTATCGTAGGAGGCGACTGAGGTACCGGAACCTATAGATGGTGATTAATATAAATCCAAAATCCTGCAGTTTAAATGTAATAGAACCGGGATGGGCATTCTCATCTATGTCTATCAGTAAAAGTTTTATGGCTCTAATGATGATGATGAGAGCTCTCACATTAAGGGCCTTTATGAATATTTACTTTTAACTATTTCTACCACTACAGATCTTGGACTTTTTTAATGGCTTGGCTTGTAAATAGGTTTAAAGACATTTATTTCTTAAAAGAACTTACATATTTTTAGAACTATACTAATATTTACTAAAATGTGATTATTTTTTAATATAAAAGGTCATTTATGAAGATACACTATATATCTTATGTAGACATACAAAATATACATTTTATATGTCTTATGTAGACATATAATATGAAAGTATATGGATAATTTCTTTAAGGGCCACCCGTTGAGCGTTACTATCACACGATGCGAATGCACACTATCACAATGAAAAGCAATTTAAAAAGTGTATATTATGTCAAAGTATTACCAGTAAGGAGAATCCCCGAGAATTTCCAGTGAAACGAATTAGCATTCATGAAATAAACCTTGCTAACACAACTCGTGATGATACCGCAAAATTATGTAGATACTTCTTAGTTGGACCAGCACATTCTACTCAGCCCTTATTTTAATTAAAATGTTACGCTGACAAAAGAGAATTAAGAAAAACTATTATTTATACATAAACTTACCTAGGTAGGTGACATTAACTTCATACATAAATTATTTAAAAATTAATTAAAAATTGAATACGTTGAAAGCCCTTAAGATAACTTAAAATAATCAAATTGACTTAGGTACTTAAGTATATATATTAGGTATATATACTATACTTTGTTTCAGACTTTAAAATACGCACAAGATGACGGAGGAGAAACCTAGGTATACGTCAATTTCTATTTTAATATCTGCAAACAATTAGAATTGAGTTATCTATATGAAATATACAGTTAAAGAGGTAACGTCGGCTTTTTGTTCTGCATATATATGTAGGGTTCACGTAAATGTTTATTTTAACGGCTTTAAAGAGTGTTTTATTAGTTTTAAATTTTTAGTTCATCCCTTAGAATATTATTTGTCAGTCCTTACACCGACGGCCACAGATGGTTTACAACACTAGTCTAGACTGGCTTTAAAAAATATTTCCTATAAGAAACTGCACAATAACGGTAGTACTAATGTATTCATACAAATAAAAATATTTCAAAGAAACATAATTTTGCTACCTTAATTTCTTGGTAAACCTAGAATATGTAATTCTAGGTTTTGACAGGGTAGGGAGAAGTCTTTTTGAGACCACGACATAGGGAAATACGTGATCTCGGCCTAGGTTGAAGGCGCCGGCCCGAGAAAGTGCGGCACGATTGCCGCGGGGATAGCAAGAGACGCGGAGTAGCACAAGTATTGCGCGTTAATATCCGGGTTCGTGGCCGTCAAAAACGATTGGGTATGTACCCGGCGATATGTAATGAGGGGTGCATTTGTGTTCACAGTAGTATTTTAGTGTTGTTTATTGAACTTAGCCCCCCGGCCGGGTGTGATTGTGGTTTTGGGTAATGTGACAACATATTCAAGTCACAAGGTTGGCGACGAGGCTAATTATATTTGTATGGCTGTATATGTGATGATATGAAAGTCTGGGTGATTACTATCACGCCGTCAGAACCTTGTCGACTTAGCCATTAAAGCAATTGCATGAGCCTTATTCAAGGACAATGTTTGATCCCGCGATATGAAGTTTCGTCGGTGGAGCCACGGGTAGTTGGCATATGTCTCAAGTTCTGAAGAGTTGCCTTTAGTCTAAAGACTACTCGGGTGATTTGCTACTATTAAAAGCTTAGGAATCAAAATTATCATTAAATCAGTTGTTGGAATTGGCCTCCCCAAGGAAGGGTATATGTTGCGCATAATTTCAGCGTGTCGGCAATCGCAGAGCGTAGCTTTCGCGACGGGGATGGTGCTGAAAATCCTCGCCCTGGGCATTTAAGCTTCGCTGTTTCGTATACATATTGCGGAGGTACTATTCTACTCTACCTGTAATACACAGCTAAGGAATATGACAAGCTTTTAGACACTTTTTTGTTAAAAAATGAAGCCAATACGCATACAATTCACTTATGAGCGGTTTTCGTAATCTGTTAACAATTGGACACAAGTGCATACATATGCAAACAGCGTTATTGCTTTCAATACCATAATAAAATAAATGCTGAAGCGAAGACATTATTGACCTTTGTATTTACTGCTTTGTTCTTCTTATTTGACACCTTTTTATATTAGACCAAGCCGACAAACAAGCATATAGTCCGCTTAATAGTTAGCGTCACTGCGTCACCTTGTGACTCTAAGATACTATGTTACATTACCCAGTAATTTCAATGCCTCTCTCATCCTTAAACTTGAACACAGCAATGTAAGCCCTGATAATTGGCGGAAGAAATAGTTGAGAGTGAGGTACGAATACATACGATCTTTGCATGAGGTCTACCCCATCTTATGGAAAGTTGTTTTTAAATGTGTTTAGGGCCTATAAATGTTTTTCCTTCTTTACCTTTTATACGTGTTACTGATCCTATAAAACTTTTTAATTTTATAAGCCTCATTATGTTGTTATAAATGCAATATTATGCTCTCATTGTGAAACACACACTTTGGTGACCAACATTATTTACAACGTTTCTTGGCGAACCAAAAATTTGGAATTAAATTTTCAATCACCGCTCCAGAGGGATTTTATCCTCTCGGAGTCCTATCGACTATACCAAATGTAATAAAGAAAAACGTTGAATTTTTTTACGGCTAACATCAAAATTCACTCTGAAGCGTTATCTCATCCCAGTTTTAGTATCCAATAAGAGAGATTGAATTATGACTACCGATTTTTAATCCAGACAAATTTGCGAGTTTTCTAATGAAGTGAATCAGAAACCTGCGTTTTATAAATTAAACTTTAGATCAAGTTTCATTTATAGTTAGCAGAGAATTTTAAAACACGCCAATTTCGATAAAGAAGATAAAATACCATCTGCTTGAGATCATTTTGTATTTTTGATCAAAAAAGGATAGCATCACAACACTGCCAGATCACAAAACACAATTAGCACCTACATGGATTAAACAAACAAAAAAAAATGATTTCGAACTTGTTTAAGTATTAATTATATACGTCACACACTGACATTACATCTGTCAAGTTGAGAAACAATTGCCGTATGGTTATAGATCCGTTGAAAAGAGGTTTAATTATAAACTAGCTAGCCGAATAGACGTTGAATAGATTTAACTATATAACTATGTATATTAGGAAAAAATATAGCGATTATAAACTGAGATATTGAATATTCTATCTTAAGTTAAATCAGCAGTTCTCTGTAAGCACAATCGGTTCATAATTCAGATAAACACCGTGACATGTAGTTTTTATATAAAGATATTTTATTAAACATCATATCAGCCATTGAAAGCGTTGGGTATAGGCCTCCCCAAGAAAGGGAGAATTTTGTCCATAACTGCCACGCTGGGCAAGCGTAATGGCATTCGCGGAGCGTATCTTAATATTATTAAGAAAACTATTAGTATATGAGTTGAGATTGTTACTCCATAGATTTTTTTTGGACGTGACATCGTCTTATTATTTGATGGAGTCGGCTCCACGCACGAAAAAACATGACTCATACGGCGTTAACTCGCTCTGAGGCGTTCCGTTTAAGGCTTGAAGTGCAAGCGAGAGCGTGGGACGTGCGACAAAGAGGCACAATTGGCCCCGCGTTCGGCAGCGTTCGACATCTGTTTCTCTCGCGCTCGAGTTAGCGATACGCCCGCGCGGACAGCTGCTATACAATAATACATTTTCATAAATAAAATTGAAACGTTTTTTAAAAAAATGCAACCATTCCATCAGTATTTTCTTATTACGTTATCACGTTCAACTATCGACAGTAAACCGAACTTACAGACAATCAATTTTTTTAATTAGACCAGGTCGACACATACATCTCACAAGGATATCAATAACGCGTTGCCAACCTTGTGGCTTGAAAATAGTATGCCACATTACCCAGTAATTTCACTGCCTTTCTTACCCTTCAGACCGGAATACATCAATTCCTGGATTTCTGCATACATTAGCCTCTACATAAGTTTCAAAAAATGTACACCAGAGACATTTATATTTGGTCAGTTAAAAGAGCAATTTTATAAGAGAACTGACCGTGTAAATGTTAGAGAATATTTTATCTATGCGTTCAGTCAGCAAATACCTGTTAATTTTAACACAGGAAACACGAAATATATTGTTTCATTCATGAGATTATAATATCAACGTCAACGTATTAGGATCAAAATTAGGACACGTCAGACAATCACAACTACTCCATACTTCAGATGTAAATTATCTCCAACTTAACTATCTACCTTAAAGTTCCGCAGAACTTCATCCGTAACTTGATATATCAATCGGCTATTTAATACAATTCCAAGTTTCCAGACTTGCTTTGCATAAATCGATGCGTTTTCTATGCACATAATCCAATGCTGCGTTATCTGGTAATGTTGTCCGATTTTGTGCCTTATCTGTAAACATACAGAGTCGACGTGTAAAGAATTTTGTTGGCAAAGTTAGATTTTACATTATAAGTTGGAACGGTCAGCGAACTAAGAACATAGCAAAGCTGATAAGATAAATGTGCATTTGAAAATTCCTACGTACCTAGATTAGATTTTGTTGGGTATTTTAGAACTTATTGTTTATAGTTCGTTGAAAATGGATGTTAGTGACATTTGGTGTCTTTATTTATTATTATTATTATATTATAATGTTTTGTGTATATATAGTTTTGACTCAATTAATGAAATAAGAAAAAATGTTTTAATTCTAACAATTATTGCGTTTATTCAATAGATGCCTTTTGTACTCGGTAAAGTCATCCCTGAAGTCATCATGAGGATAAATATACAGCGCATATCGCTTGCACTGGTGTGAATGGGTCAATTTATCCGGTTTTTTAAGAATTTATTAAGAGGTAAGTACGTACGTAAGTTATTAAGAAGTAAGTACCTCTTCCCAAGTGACCGCCACTCAAGCCAAGGTCTGTGTCTTAAATGCACCCTAGATTATTCGTCGTCAGTTTTGGTCCAATGTCGTTCACTTTGAGAGCGCTGCTACTCTTGCTGACTAAGCACGCAGTGCGCTAGCGTGGAGTCGCTCATTAATAAGCTGCTCGGCCTCTTTTTGACGCTAGAACTAACATCAAATTTCGAAATTAATTCAGCCGGAGTTAGGCTCAAAATAAAAACTGGATAATGTAAGAACATTCCAAATTATCCAAATTTAAATATTGACAGATCTAACTTCGATACTTGCTCATTAATCGAACTTATCGTTTCTTCTAGATTGACTTCACTATTTTACTAAATACTTATTCGCATTACGAAGGAACTGACTCAGGTTTAAATTACATCAAACCTTTTTCAAGACTCAAGGTAATTAAAATTCGTTTATTATTTAAGCCGTGGAAGAGTTATTTTCACATTTATATCACAGCATTAAATTGCCAAATAAATAATTGATTTTCATGCTTCTGTAAGTCAACGGAATGGAAGCGAAAAATTCCGATACCACGAAGATGGAGTAAAAAAGCCGTTTATCTTCATTTTATTGGAATTCCTTCCTCTGTGTCTGCAAACAAGCATCAGAACAACATAGCAAAGGATTACACGGAACTTTATGAAGAAGCAAAGCTGTTGTTACGCGAGTTAATATCTCGGTACTACGCTAGCTGGGCCCGGGCGCATGGCGAAACTAATAACAAAATTAATATACACTGCTCCGATACATCACGCTTGAAAAGCCTACAAGCCCGCCAGTTAGCTGCCGAGTGCAAGAGCTAGGCGGTGTCTTTCTTACGTTTAACTTTTACAATATACTAATACAATGGATTACTTCATCGTTTGTGTTTTAAATCTTTTGCGCCCACCCTAGATTTGTTTGTAATGTATATGATGATTATTACTGATTGTTTTGTGCTCGGATACTAAATACAAGTATTTAATTATTATAGTAATTTATAATTCTATATAGTTGTATATTAATTAATAATAACGAACAAAATATACATGTTTGATATAAGAAACATGAGGCCAAAAGGCTTGTTATAGTGACGTCCCAGAACGTGGTCTGAGTGGAAATTTTCAGCCTGAAGTTTAGGATGATTAAATTTTACTTTAATGCGATTTGTAGCATTTTGGTTGTTGGTTGTCTCAGAGAAAAGATTTATGCTGAATTCAATGATAATATCTATTTAATTTTTCTTAAATTATTATTTTGAGTTGTCGCTTGTTAACTAATTAAGTTTACACTAATTGATCAAATCTTACCAGGCATTGAAAGTCCACAGCTGGACATAGGCCTCTCCAAAGAAGGAGGACCTTTGCCTATAGATGCCGCGCTGGGCAAGCGTATTGGCAATTACAGAGCGCAGCTTTTCTGGCAGAGATGCTACTGCCCAACCCCACCCTGTGCATTTGGGCTACATTGTCTCGGGCGGATATACCGCCATTCGTCGGTTCTGGTACCTTAGTCGCCTTTTACGATACCTGGTACAGGGGAGGTAATTTTCTACTCTGCCGGTACCTCAGGGCGGTTACATACACACTAATTAGCATTATTGAAACTCGTCAATAAAAAGTACGCATTCCCTGTGCTACGAGTTATTTAAAGTTAAGATGCTATACTGAAGCGGGCGGGACCGCGCTACGGACGCAGTGACTGCTACGGATTCTCGTAGTTTGTTCAACAAATTGATTTTGTAAGCGAACTTGTAGCGCCGGCTGTTCAGGAAGCAAACTTTGAAATGTACAAGAATAAGTAAATACTTTAGAGATGGTGTTGTTTGGAACTGTAGAAATATTATTGATGTTTATATTAAGTTATGATTGATAGAGATGATGTCTGGTATTAAAAATTCTAGTTAGACTCTGCCACAATATCATCTTTTACACCACATTTATTACCGCACCATTCTTTAATCTATCTCTCATACTTCACACCATACATACTTCAAAGAGCTCTCATTTCTACAGGATTTATTTTACTTATATACTTATTCTGCTATACCCATTCACTACCATATGTCAGTGTCGAAACTTTTTTTATAAAGTATGTGGAAGTTATTAACGTAAGAATACGAAAGTATTAACAGAAAAACTTAAATTTACAAGATAAGTTTGTACTACTTTTGTGTGTATATAAGACAATGTACAAATAATTCCAAGTGGCATTATCTATCAGTCAACTATCGGGAAAAACAGAAAAGGGACCTAAGCGGTGCAAAATATAATAAAAGTACATAAACATATATATGTTTATGTGTATTTATGTTTATAAAAATAATCATAATGTGTTATAATTTCCTGACCATCATAACAGCCGTTAGATATCCTCATGACCCACTCCAAAATTTCAACAGTGATAGCGGCGTTGGTCAAGTGTGGAGGTAATCGCAGAATGTAGTTTTGCCACAAGGGTCATCATCATCATACTACTAATGGTAGTCCACTGCTAGACAAAGGCCTCTCAAAAAAAGGAAGATTTTGCCCATAAATGCCGAGCAAGGCAATCGCAGATCACGGCTTTCACGACTGGGATGCTGCTGCCCATCCCCGCCCTTTGCATTTGAGCGAAACTGTTTCGGATGGATAAACCGTCATCTGTCGATTCTGGTACCTTAGTCAACACCTGGTCCAATAAGAGGTACTCTACTTTGCCGGTACATCACAGCCGGTACTTCGCGACAGGGATGCCTCTACCTGTCCCTTTCATTTTAAGTTCACTGTTTCAAATGGATATACCACTATCTGTAAGTTCCTAATAAATATATTTTTGACTCTGACCTTGACCCTGCTTTCACGTCAATAAATATTCTCAAAAAGAACATTTAGCGGCAAACTGTATCTTAGAAGTAAAAAGCTGTTAACAGTTTTAAATAATTCAGTAAACAGCTCACGGTACTTGATTACGAGTTTTATTAACGAGAAAAGTTTCGGAATGTTTCGTTACCTTGGATTGTTCTAGTCAACTCTGAGAAACAAAACCAACGCTGGCCATCTGGTTAGCCAAACATATATAATTAGGAATAACAGAGAATAGCTTTTATTACTGATAAAACTTTACTTTACGTATAAGAAAAAGATAAACAAAACAACTTTTGAAAAAGGAATGGTAAATTTCCTTTAAAGTTATCATAGGATTAATTTATAGTAACAATTACATTGTCTACTTGTTTATATCGTTACTGTTGGCTAACAAATCTGCTATAAACTCTGGGCATCTGACTCGTCTGGTGCCGACAGACTAGACAGCCTCAAAGACATATTTCTTCAAATGACCGGTGTAACCATCAGGTTTAGCATCATTTGAGTAATATTATATGTTGTTTATTTTGACGATCAGAAAAATCAAATGTGCGTAATGATAAACAAAAGTTTTTTATATTTCATGATAATTTGATTGATTTACAACGACAGGTATGTGTGTAGAACTAACCTGATTTAAAAAGGTTTATGCATTAGATGCTTTAAAATATTTTGTTAAATAAAAAATAATGTTAATCAAGTAAATTTACCTGAGGTAGTCCTTAAACAAAAGTCATCTGTATTGGTGCCTCACTCTTACAAATTTCTGCTTCTAAAAAGCATGGTTCTCAATGCTGTGTTCGGGTTTGAATTATGTGAGAGGCAGTGAAATCAGGTAATGTGACATAATATCATCAAGTCACAAGCGTCTATAGGCTGCGGCGACACTGCTTTAACGCTGACTGTATTCTTATTTGTCAACCTGGTCTATTAAAAACATAAAACAATAAAAAATTTAAAAAGATAATGCTTTATAATAACTTTATAATAATTTCAAATACTATATTAATCAGTTTACCGTGTGGTTCCGGCCAATTATAATAGTTTCTTCCCTGTATCAGCTATCTTTAGAGGGTAAGTACCGCTACTGATAGATAGCGGTATATACCTACCCGAAATAGGGCAAAGTTGCGCTCTGCGATTCTCTACCGCCCTCTGTCGGCTTTGGTACCTTAGTCGCCTTTCACAATACAGATGGTACAGAGGGAGGTACTATTTTACTGTGCCAGTACCTAATGGCTAAAAATTGTGTGAATATTATTATTATATGTATTATAATACCCAAATCAATCTTACACGTTAATCCGCCATCGACCACATGGCGATGTTTTATTTTATTTTCTGTTCGAAAACACTTGTAATGAGCGCACTGAAATGAAATACAAATAAACTTGAGTTTGAGTTTAAGTTTATTTACATTTTTTTTGTGTTTTCAAAGCTTTAGTATTAATACCAGTAACGTCTATTCATTCAATTATCACCAGTTTCCATTAATTGAAATCTTTTAACAATTTTCAATTGAAACAAAACACTATCCAAGACTTTAAATGGAAAACTTCAGTCTATTAAAACAAAATAATAGCTGAAGAAAACTGTTTAGTAAATGTGTCTTTAGATAAAGACGTATTTTCGCAACTACTGCAATATTCGACATTAACGAGAATGTTTCCAACTTTTAAATTGAACCGGGATCATGTGGACGCCTAACTAGAAAATGAGACGTGATATAATAAAGTTGTGCCGTTTATCAGTATAGAGAATATCGTTTGAGTTTTTATCAGCAATGACATCATTAAACCATGCCTACGATGGCTTACTATAAACTAATCAAGTGGAAAATATTCCAAAAAGTAGCCCTATTTCACTATTGTCGTGTGTCCTGATTGTTGAAGGGGCCGATGGCCCACTTGGTAGTGTTTCTGTCTTGTGTGCTAACGGTAGTAAGTTTGATACCCATGGAGGATAAACATTTATATGATAGACGTTTATATTTATTATGTGCCTGGTAATATATCTGAATATTATTTTTGTTGTCCGTAATCCATAACACAATGCTTTAAGCTACTTATTACTAAGTCAAGTTAACGTAAGAAATGTTACATTACGATCTATTAATTTAATTTAAAGGTTTGCAAAATTTTCAGCTTTCTGTGCCTGCGGTGATTATGTACCTATCGAACAGATGTGACATGGATAATAACAATCACGCCTCGATGGCGTTACGTTGGTAATGGATCCTTTGATCACATCTACACTTTCATTAACGTTAAGTACAATTATTCTTATTTTAGAAGATGGTTTATAGCAAATAAAGGGTTTAACTAGCACACAGATTACGCAACCTGTTATCGTTACATAATGTCTTTGTAAATCACCAGCTGACTGCAAAAGTTGCCTAAGTTACTCCTTGGTCATTACTGTGTAGTACATATGTATGCGCTAGTGAAATTCCTGTTAAAATTAATCGAGCCGTATATCAATTTACCTCAAACAATCAGACAAAAATAATAAAAAGCTTTTTTCTATTAATACTGTACAAACATAACACGATGTTACGCAGATTTGCGGATTAAACTTTGTAGGCGCTGGTTATATTCTGGTTATGTTCTAGCTTATGTGTTATTTTGACGAATACACTACATTATTGTATATATTAAAATCCATTTAGCACTCACAAACTTTAGCCTTTATAATATTAGTGTGACACGATTAATTTACCAACTGAAAGATGTTGATTATCGGATATAGGCCCAAGAAAATGAGCATTTTGCCCAGTGTGCTGGGAATTACACACACGGAAATGCTGCGTTTGTGTATAGATATACCGTTATCTAACGGATACGATGCTTTAACCGTCTGTTACACCCGGTAAAGAAAGAGGTATTATTATCCTCTGCGTGAAATAGTTAACTAACTAACTAATAACTAACATCCTTCCTTTATAACATCTGTATTTTTATTGTAAGTCGGACTTTATACTGTTTTGTCTATCGGTATATCGTGTAATGACTCTAGATATATAAAAAATGCAAGTGTTTGTGTATAATATAAAAACTTTTACTATACGTCTCTGAAACTTTATGATTTCAATAATCAAGCTACTATGTCGTGAGGTACCAGCAGAGTAAAACAGTACCTTCCCCTATACTCGGCGTCGTAAGAGGCGATTAAGGTACCAAAACCGACAGATGGCGGTATATCTAACCGCAACGGTGTAGCTCAAATGCACAGAGCAATCCTGTCGCAAAAGTTGAGCTCTTCGATTGCTAATACGTTTGCCCGGCGCAGATGTTACCCTATGATATGATAATAATGATGAACCAAGCTACTTTAAATTAAAACATTTCTTTGAATATTTTGATTTATTATGGCCTAATGGTGCCAACTACACCATCAGGCCTGTCAAATAATCATATTTTCAAAGTAGACCTACTTTCTCATGCGCCAACGGTCGTAGATTCGATCCCATCGTAGGACAAATATTTAACTGATGATATTCGTATTTGTTCTATCTGGGTATTACAAGTCTGTCGTTAAGTATTATATTTGTGATTCTGCGGTCGAATACTCGTAACTTTGTTGCATGACTTACCTCGAAGACAGTTTAAAATATGAAATGTTGTGTGAAATTTATTTATTATTATATATTTATTTATTTTCATTGGCTCACTTAGGCTTCTAAGGCTAGTTTACATTAGCTTGCTTATTGTAGTAATTAAAAGCAACCGTTACTTGACAAAATCTACATCGATTACTGCAGTACTTTAAAAAAAATAGTGTATGTTGTCACCTGTAATGTATTATTATTATTATAGTATGCTTCAAACAGAAAACTCAGAAACAAATCTAACTTGAATTAAACAAAAACATGTAACAGTCCGTTATAATATTATGAAAGTTATGAAGTTCCAAAATCACATTTGTCGTCTACGGGAAAATAAAACACATTCGCATCCTGTCTCCGTGCCTGATTAGCAGCCCCGCACATGGCTAACAAGACAACTTTCGCGATGAATGACGAACGGGAAGTAAGAATTAATGAGGTCCCGACAAACGAAACTCATTTCACGGTGTAAAACCGATTTTTGTAACTGCGCTGACGAGAAATGTTTACAACTTTCCCTGATTGTCGAATGTTTTTTGTCATGATTAGTCAGTTTCCTTTTGAATGTTAATGTGATCATCGTCGCCTCAGATGCAGAATGTCAACTGATCATAATTCTCCGAAATATATTTTTAATGAATCGTATGGTACCGGCAGAATAGAATAGTAGCTCCCTCTGTAATAGGTATTGTACGAGACTGAGGTACTGAGACTATTGCTCAAATACCGCAGAGCGGGGTTAGGCAGCAGCATACCTATTGTGGAAGCTGCGCTCTGCAATTGCAAACACGCTTACCCAGCGCAGCAATTATGGCCCCTTTTTATGGCATTCCGCATTGATAAAAAATATATAGATATCTAAGTAAATAGACTGGATATACGCAATCCAGATTTTCTCCGTAATTGGTTCACAATTTCTACACGACCTACAAATGTACAACTGATGCTTCCACGAATTGGAACAGGTCCAATTCCCGCGATATCAGTCCCAAATTCAAAAAAAGCCTAGAAACAAATCTGACTAACTCAAACCTGCTCTCCGCAGCGGGAACGTGAATTTAATGTTGCATAATTCCAACGGATTTATTCTAACCGGGTTTTAATAGTTCCCGGTTGACGTTCCGGGGAATTCTAAATCGGGATTATTCTCTCCTGCTGTAGAGAATCAACTTATTAACATAAGCTTCTATTACTGGAGTTGTTTGGGTTTTTTAAAAGCTCACAAAGCCTTTTCAGCATTATTTTAATGTAATTTAAGGACCCCTGAGGTAAGTTAATGATTTTGATGCTTAAAAGATTGCCGAGTTGACAAGTTTGCATTCTGATTCTCTAAAAGTCGTTAATTATAAGGCTCTTCAGAAGACGCTTTACCTGTACTTTTTGTTTGAATAAGCAAAACAGATGAATTGAAATACTGAATAAGGGGCAATGGAGAGAGGGGCTGACGTTGGATAAATGTTTTTTTAGAAGTGACTATTATCTTTGTTAAAATATTAATAATAAAGTAAACTGGTCTACTGGTTATTTTCAAAATATTTATTAAATCACATTTCTGACTGCGAGATTGTTCGCGTGGTTATTGATTCCAGCTGGAACTTTTCCCTTAAGTTCACAATTTCCTCAAGCAAAAACTGCATTAAAAGAATACAGCTTTTACTGTGTGGTTCCTAAATTTTATAATAAACTATCCAAATATTAAGAAACTACATAGTACTTAAAAATATTTAGGCAGGGCACATATAACACACGGGACCGATGGCCGATGGGGTCCGGGTATATTGGAATGGAAACCACGCCCCGTATATGTTCTGACTCGGGGTCGTCATGGATACAAACTGAATACAGCCTATTGGAAATCACTATTAGAAGCCTATCTATATCCAGTAGAAGAAGATCCACGGTGACTTCGAAGATGACGAAAACAGAAGAAAGAAAGAAAAAACGCAATATACAGAAACATGTGCGCGCGAAATCACAGATATTATAAGTTAATATACGATAGATCTAACCCAGATTATATACCAATGGCTTACTAGAACTTAATTGAAGATAGATAGATTACTTGATTGACAGCGATCGCGAGCGATTGATTGATGTTTCCGGATTAATTTTCGTCCCTAGATGACGTTGGAAAATTAATATTGAGCACTCATTTTCAATTACATTTTCCGTTACTTGAATGAACGTTGGTTGCCAAATCCGATATTTTCTCAAGATAATTTGACGATATATCTGAAGATTATAATTTAAATGGGTGGAATCTTTTTTGTTACTAGCTAAGGACTGTTTAGCAAAGATGTGAAGGCATAAAAAGAGTAACTTTTTTATTTATATATGTGTTTGGGAATGTCTTGAAATTGTAAGTTTATATATATATATATATACCTTAGTTATATACGTTAGCATCTGTAGAGGTTACATAAATATTTATATTTGAAGAGTACCAAACAAAGACAAATAAGATAAGGAGGACATATTTATCAAATACATATATTTAATAAAAAGTATGAAATGTAATGCAGTTTTATCAAACGGAAAGCATGCACTCACGTACAAATATCGAGTATAAAACAAATATTCATGACAAGCATAAAATGTACAAAAAGCAGAACAAATATTTATATAATTAATATTATTATTTGTTTTGATTATTAATAAGTATTATATTAGTGATTCCTCTATTGTCTGATGTCCGTAACACAAGTGCTTTAAGCGACTTATCTCGGAGTTAGATCGATATATGAGATATTTTGTGGGTTCATCAAATATCCTTATGTACTAGTCAGAAAAATGGCTACAAAGGCCGTTTAAGACAAAAACCTCTTCGAAAAGTGATACAAACGATCAAACTCGTGTAATCAGTAGCAAGGGCTACTGTTTACACGAATCAGGCACACTTTGTGAATATTAAAAGGGGCTTTTTCTAATGGACTGAGGTAGAATTACATTAGGCTAAGTGAAGTTTTAAAATTTATTCTGTGAATATGGACTTTATGCGATTATAATTTAGGTGAAGAGAACCTGTCTCTTTTTCCGCTCGAGATTTTTTTGAGACTTTAATTTGAAGAAAGTGTAATTTATTTTTATTTCTATTTGCATGCGCTATGCAGTGTTCCAATCTAGTGAAGTACTTTACAGTAATGTTCGCTTCTTATCTATTAAAGTATATTATTAATATTTTGGTAATGTTATTACTAAAATATTAAGACTAGTGGGGGTAATAATTACTTTAAAATACTAACACAACATTGGTTGTTGATATTGAGAACAATTTTCGCAAGGTAAACGAAATATCAAAAAATTTAAAAACGATTATAAGCTGCATTTTAAAGCTGTTCAGAAATGAGTTTAATTATGAGCAATAAATTGTCTAAAATATTGAATATTTTTATTTTTTAAAATTAATTATAACTTACTAAGTCCGTCAATAATTTAACACTTCTACGACTGAACACATAAGTGATCTATGAAAGCTTTCTATACCGTTTTAATGAAGTTGCGGGAACGGATCACCAATTAAATCAAATTAAAATATTCTTTATTTAAATAGGCCCATTACGCACTCTCGAGTCGTCAAAAAAATAAATAGATCAATTTTAATTCAGTAATTTGAGGTACTAAATTGTATTATATTTATAATACTGATGAGCCTGATGAACTGACCTGACCATTGATACTCTAATTTCAACCTCCAGGCAACCACTAGTTTAGATGTAATGTAATTCGGTAAAACCACGGCGTGAGACCTAAGTTAAGTTTTTTAACTCATCCAATATTCTAGTTGATCACCGACAGCTCATTTTGCAGAGCTATGTTATCATGAATAGTCTTGAGCTGGCTGCATGTAGGTCGCAGACCAGCCACGTGATCACTGACAGTTGCAACCAGCAAAATACAAAAGGTAAGAGACCTGAAAACCGCATAAAGAACACAAATAAGCGCCGTATTACGAAAATTTGCTTAATTTACAGTTAAAATACGACGTATTAAAACGCGGTTTTCAGTACAACTAGTAGACGACCAGATTCAGATCATCATGGCTATTGGAAGTCCACTGTTGGACATACACCTTCCCAAGTGTGTTGGCAATTGCGAAAGGTTTCGATGGCGACGCTTCTGCCTATCCCCGACCAATAAAAGGCAACACGCACGTGAAAATAAATCACGTCTTTTTGTCTTGCATTTTAATAATATACTTTACCAGATTTCAGCCTGTAACTGCCTTCGTATGACTTCTTTTTATCCTTCATCAATAATCTCAGCCTGTACTTTAAGCAATACATATGCGAAATTTTTCATTAAAATTGGCTGTCCAGTTCACTCGTAAATGTGTAATAAAGAGACACAAACCTACACATTAAATTAATAGGTAGGAATAGATTAATGCAAAACAATATATTAAATTTGTTTCATAAAATGTTTTCTGGTATCATATATTAAACCGGCTTTAATCGGTTCTCTTTGTTTAAGTGATCTCAATTGTTTTTACGCGTCGAGGCAAATAGCCCATTTAGCCACTCTGCCATTAGACGTATCTCGAAAATAATGTACCACAACATAACAACGGGCACCATTAAAGTAATATGCTCACCTTAAAAAATTAAATGATCGCCTCCCTCCTCCCGGCGTTGTATCCCAGAGTAAGTATTAAAATGATTAAGTACAGAAGGTAGCTTACATATAAATCGTTCTCTTTCAATGTTTTTTACTTATAGACATTTGAGATTTTCAGTTTGATATATTTTTAAGTACATTAAAAGTTACGTTATAATTGCATCTTTTCATTATAAAAAGTTGCCAACATCTTGCTCTTTATCTTTTTGTCCGCCTTTTATCCTGCTGTTACATGAAATTTTGCATAGATAGAAAGTTGTTCTTTTATGCCAGAAATATTGAGAATATTGATGAAAGTATAGAATAATCTGTGAGCTTTTTTATCCTGAAAACATATTTTTGAAGAGGATAAGTATTGCTTTTAATTTAATAAAAATTAATATTTATAATAATAATAATAATTGTTCACAGATTAGCAACATAGAGCGCTCTCTACCGGAAATAACACGTTGTTGTTGAGATGAAATGAACCTTATGAATGAAGTCGCGGAAGGCAAACTTGTTTGAAATTGTCCTGAATTTCATAGTCAAATTTTGATTATTATATTGTATACCAATAGTTCAGATTATTAGACGGTTTAGTTTTCAGATGCACTGTTGTTGTGTGTGTTTAATAATAGCATATAACTATATAAATACATACATCAAACCTGTGTCCCATGGGGGTAGACAGCGACACGATTTCCACTTGTTACGATCTTGGCATACCTCTCTCGCTTCCGTGACTTTCATTAGTTCTTAGCACATACTTTTAATAGTAATTAACAATATATGCAATTAAGTAAATATAAGAAACATTCTATAATATAATGTTTTTGTAAACTTCAATAAATAATCTTTGATTGCGTACAGGTGACTTCAGTATCACCGGCGTTGAGTGACGAGAACTAAATTACATCACATTACTCACTAATATTCAGATACGGCGAGGGTTTGTGAAATATTCCCAATTTGTTTATACGAAGGCTGGTCCAATTTGTTTACCTTTATATGCTAATTGTCTAAGGTTGAAACACTCTTTGTGCACGTTCTACTTAGAGTAGAGACTGAGTTCTTCTAGATACAATCAGAGAATTCTTGAAAAGAGGGTTTCAATACTTTTTTTTTCATGAAGGCTAAGTTTAGTCCAATGATGTTTTCTAGCACTAAGGTAGGGGAGGTACTATTTTACTCTACCGGTACCTCGCGGAAAACTGTTTGGTTTGCTCGAAGCTTAGAGGAGCCCATTGAGTACATGCGACCATAAGACCAATTATGATAATGTGAACGCAACAAACGATAAAGTGTCGGAATCATTAATCTTCGATCAAAACCCCTAAAATATATTTAAATGAAAAGCGTAAAAATTCTAATGAGAAACAGTCAAAATACCGTCATTAATTTTTGGGGACACGCGAAAATTGAACAATTCTGCCATATTTATAGGGCAGGTACGGAGGGCCCGCAATAAATACGATTCTGAAAAATAAAATATGCCGAGGAGGTAGCCTTGATAAATATACGCTTATTTGAATTAAAATTCCCTTTTTGCCTCGGAGCTTTCTGATATTTCAGGCTGTTGTACTAATAAAAATTCCATATTGCGATTCGTATTATTTGTGGTTTCCCATTTATTATGAATTATTTTGTTATCTATGGGCATTATTTTCTATGGGAAATATATACAATTTAAAAAATATATGCGATTCAAGTTTTTTGCTTATTATGGCGTTTTCTTGAAAAATATGTGGACCAAAAGAAGCCTTCATTCTTTCTTAGAGTTCAAACTATACTATTTGTAATATTTTCACATGTAAATTTAGCTGTGGAATCAAATTCAGATACAACTTTTGGTTAACTTAGACCTCATACAAAGGTCTTCTGCATTGGCACTTTACTTTCTCCTATTTCTACTGCTAAACAGCAGTATTAGCGTTGCTTTGTTCCAGTTATAAGGTTGAGAAAAGCAGTGAAATTTCTGGGTAATATGACGTAACATCTAAAAAGCACAAAGTTGGCAATGCTCTAGTGATATCATCGTGATAATATGAGCTTGTTTAGGCTGCGGTGACGCTTTTTACGTGGACTGTACGCTTGATGTTGACTTCGTCTAAAAATAAATGACCTTTACATTTAAAATGTTAGTATTATATTTGTTTGTATTTAGCACAAGATCTGCCTATTATAATTTATTTTACCTTTAACTACAGTTATTAGTACCATGTATAAGTTAATTAATCTGAGACAAGATCCAGGGCTAAATTTAAACATTTTCCTTGGTATGCGGAAACCAGAAATAACGTCACCTAGACCTAACACAAATCATACGGGTTGATAGGTCAATTTCAACCATATATTTTTACCAGTGCTATAGTCTTTTGGCTTTTATGTCTTTAAATATATACAGGAGCATATACATTTATTAACTTTTATAATAATCCCGTTCAGTTCAATTTTACACAAAATTTAAAATACTCATAAAATAATATTTTTTTAATTTATTTAAAAAACATTTAAAATAATAATACTCATAGATAACGTAATTTAAATATATAAGATTTTATATGTTATAACAAGACACGAGATATACAACAAGGTATAGAAGTGGCAGTGGGCAGGGCCTTTGGTACGCAGAACTGATGGCTGATGGCCGATGGAGTCTTAATGTTCTGGAATGGAGTAGTCTCCAATTCTGTACCGGCAAGTGCAGCGTAGCACGACCACTCGCAAGATGGACAGTCGATCTGACTAAAACCTGATCGCGCTAGACACAGACCGCATACAACCGGCTCTATTGAAGATTACTTGGGGACGCCTTTGTCTAGCAGCGAACGTCTTATGGCTGAAATGAAGGTGATGAATTTAATTCTGTTGTTTGAAAATGAGTTGATCCCCATTTCTTTAAAATATTCATTAACTTGACAATAATAGTTTCCTCGAAAAAGGCCTTATTTTGGCTAATTTCTTTTTTCGGACGTACCTAATGCTCAACTACTAGGCGTCAATTCGAGAGCTACCGAACGAGGTGGTTAAATTTGATAAATCAAGCATGTACTATATATTTCTAAGAATCTAATCATAAACATGGACATAAATCGAATCACCCAAAAAAAAAGCAGACAGTACGTATCTTTTCATATAAAAATTTCATATAAAAAAAAACAAGAGGCCCCGAATTCCAAGTTTAAAAGTTGCGCATTTTCTTTCTTCTTTATAATGAACACAATCCTAAGTTGATTGTCTCGGGCACATAAACAGTGATTTTCCGGGAAAATGTATGAAGTTGTGTTTATCTAGGCGAATTTCTTTACCTGCTACGGGCCGCGGGGAGCTCCTAATTTGTTTAGGTATTTTTAGAGCTGTCCAGGAATCTCTAATCAACAGAATAGTGTGCTGTGGATTTTTGAAACACGCCTTTGCTGCACATAACAGGAAACCGTTGAGTTTATGGACTGCGATACAACCTTTTATTCTCTGCACAATTTCTTTAGATGATTTGTCTCGTGTCGTTATTAGCTAATAATCTAAGATGTTATTTAGGTTTTAAAATATTCACACACCATCTAATACATTGACCTGACTTCGTGGCAAGTCGCTTCAAGCACTCGTGTTATGGACATCAAACTACAAATATATTACTTAAATACATGTCTTTAACACCCAGACACAGAACAGATAACAACATATGAATGTTTGTCTTGGATAAAGTGTCGAGCCCTGGTGCATAAGATAGAATCACTACCACATGCGCTATCGGGCTACTTTATGATAAATAACTATTATGAGTTCTAATTATCATGTTTTTTTTCAACCTCATATCCCTCACAGAGTGAGGGGTCGGCTGCGATTACCATCACACCTACCTAGCGTAGTAATTTAAAATTAAAAGTTACTTTTTCTTGATAAAAAATTATACACAAAATATCAATATTTGGAACGTTACATTATTGAAATTTTGATTTACACTGGAAGTTTCAGCTTTAATTACTAATAGAAATTATTGGAAGGTAAGGTTACTCATCATTTTGGAAGACAGGATTACAGGCAGATGGGTAAACTTGACAAAAATATGCGTCTAATTAAAACTCGCGTCTTTAATGAAAAAAAAAAAAATGTCGACACAATTTTCGTTATAATCATTATTCATTCGAATTTTAGACGAGTAAGGAAATTTGATGCCGTTGCATTAATATCTAAAAGAGCATTAAAATTACCGGCATCGTAAAGCCAGCTAGAAAATTTCATCCCATCAGCATTACCATTTAAAATAGCCGGAGTTCAGTGAAAGATAGTTGAGAATAAAAAGAGGATCGTGAGCTGTGAGAAAGTTGTTCTAAAACCAAAGTCGATCTTTGAGATTTTTTCTAACTTGGCACAAGTTGTTGGGTACTTTTTAATTGATTCGTTTTACGCAGTCGTACTAAGAATTCACAACTTTTTCTTGTTAGCTACGTTGGATCCACGATGGCGACCATTTGAACAAGATAAAAAGTTGGGTTGTTTAGTTTTAGTTTTGTTTTACACTAAAAGCTTTTATCTTATAGTGTATTAGACTTCGACACACAATTTTATACTTTTTAAATGACAATGTGCATCTTGTTCTGTGTAGTTTATACACAACAAAATTTTAAAAGCTCAGCTAAATGTAAAATCTTTGTAGTGATCTCAGCGTGTTGTAACGCGGACCTTATCGTAATTTCACATTGTTATTTTAAACATATCTTTACTTATAATTATAGATGCAAAAGTAAGAAATTTACATTTTCTTATTAAAAATTTACTGTGAAAACAGATCTAAATCCAGGAAAAGGAATATAAGATTTTCCCAAAAACTACTATTGAAAGACATGAAGAATGGCATGGATATTTGTACAGATTTATTCAGCATTTGAACATTGAGTAGATATTCCGAGTAGAGTTAAAACTAATTGTACTCGGGCAAAATCACAAGTGAAAATAATTTATGAATCAAATATACATGACGAGCTTAATAGCACCGATGGTAGCCATCCTATCTTGTGCACCAAAGGTCGTGGGTTGGATCTTTGCAAAGGAAATATTATTATGTGTTAATATCTGTGTCTGTGATTTAATACATATTTAAGTATTATATTTGTAATACCTAATATTTTACTTTACTTTACTTTTATAGGAGTTAGTTCAACTTATGAGATGTTGGCTGAAATTATTAATTTATTGTTATAATCAGGCAGTATTTCAGGATTACTATTAAAAAAATAAATTTACGTAGAGTAAGCTTATTTCTAAAGCATATCATAGTGTTAAAGACTTTATATTAAATATAAAACCGTCTGGGATTTAATTGCTCTAACCTAGCTTTAAGACAATTGTTTGCTAGCGCCGACCCCAATACGGGTTCATTAATACTATGTACTTGGTGTAAGCCGTAAGGTACCAACGAGTAGAACCTCTATACCATGTTGTAAGAGGCGACTTAGGTACCAGAACCGACTGATGGAGGTATGTCCATCCGAGACAGCGTAGCTCAAATGCATAGGGAGGGGATGGGCAGCAGCATCAACACGCTTGCCCAGCGCGGTAATTATGGGCTAATTCCCCCTTTGGGAGGCCTATGTCCAACAGTGGCTGTAATGATGATGAATGATGACTTGGTGTTAATGGAACCTTTATCACCACTAGTTTTTTCTTGCAGGTTCCTTTATGGTGGTAAGTCTAGGGTAATGAAACTGCAGTGAACTTAGTAAGACCCATCTTGTGCCGGTAGTCAAGTTCAAAGTAGGCATAATTTACATTAGTAACATGAATTTTATGATCCTTTAAGGTCATCAGGGTCATAATTATAGATAGAGTACAATGGAATTTAATACTACATATTTCCAGAATATATATTTTAATAATTAGAAACTGCTTGTAATGGGCCTACTTAGTTTATTCTTCTCTTTACTTAACATAGAATATTTTGAGTTTGCGTTTATTACAGATATATTGATGTGTAGTAAAAAACAATTGCTGATATGCAAGTACACGTCGTTTATTTTGTGTAAGAGTGATGGGCTATCATGGCCGGTGTGTTGTTTAAGGTCGGCGCGCACGCTGCGGCGAGTTTGCACAAGTTTTATGCTCGAATCAACGCTAGAATGCAATCACCGCGCTACAACCGTACATTTCTTAAACTAACACCTCAAAGGGCACCACACGATATGTAACAAGAGGTCACTGTGTTGCCTTTTTGACGGGTACTAGAATCGCACACCATTGAAGTGAGTGTTCGAGAGGATATATTCTAGATGGGTTTCTGTTAAAAAAGAAAATTTACTACAAATAGCTTTTGATATTCCCATCAGATGTCACCGCTTTGTATGCGTATGGTTCTCTGTGCCCGTGTGTTATTTTTACCTTGTAATGAGTACCGGTACTAATAAAAGACATTATCATATAAAAGTGTTTTAAAGAAAGTGAAAGCAATTCAGACAATGCTTCTTATTATTAGATTTCTATTTTTTATGTTAAGATGTTGAGTCTTAATTGGTTTATTTTAAAGAATAAAGAAAAATATATAATTGGACTATTGGATAACTATATTAGTTAACAATCTTTTACATTTCTTCCGTGGACTTAACATTACACGACGCGATTCTGGAGCACTTGTTTAAAAAATTTAAACTTTTTGAATTATATAAACCAGAGGCAATAGTCATGGATGAATCACGATACCAGCCATTCCAAAGCCACTGCTGGACATAAGCCTCTCCAAGAAAGGAGGTGTTTTGCCCATAATTGCGGCGCTGGGCAAGCGTGTTGGCAATCGCAGAACGCAGCTATCGCGGCGGGAATGCTGCTGCTCATCCCGGCCCTGTGCATTTGTCGGTTCTGGACGCTTAGTCGCTTCTTACGACACCCGGTATAGTGAGAGTTACTTTTCTATTTTGCTTCTACTTCTGCTATTGTTAGCTTACTCTCACCTAATTCTAACTTATAGAACTTCCGCTAAATAGCAGTGAAGGGTGAGAAAGGCAGTAAAAAAAAAACAGTCACAAGGTTGACAATCTTATTATCACGCGGATTGTATGCGTGTTTTCCAACCTGGTCCAATAAAAAAATGGTCTTTATGGTCCTCTGACGTAATGGGATCACCGGCATAAAATTTTATTTATACCGGACGAAGCCATAGCCCAACATCAAATATAATGTATGTTTGTCTATAGACTGCACTACCCACTATTTAAACCTCAAAATAGTATCGGTGATGTAAAATTCTGTTTAACGTCAGAAATAAACGGCAATGTGGACGAGTTCATTATAAATACATACATTAGGTGATTTTAAAAAATAGCAAATTTTGTTGAGTGTCACCAGTAAACAACGTCGTGGTCATAATTAATGTGAAAACTGCGGGTTAAAATTGCCCTTAAACCGGTGCATACGATGCGAAGTGTTTACATAAGATATACGCTTGAGTCACCTACGCAATTACGGCTTCGCTCACCGTTTCCTATTTCTCTAACAATCTCTGAAATTTAGCTATCTCAAAAATAAATACGTACTGTTTTCCATAGTATCTATATGTAATGTTATTCTTACAGTTTGTGAGAAGATTACTTAACCAAATAGATAGCTGGTGGAAGGTTTACAAAAAGACGACGGAATCTGAAAGTAATAAGTAGTTGTCCTTAGACGTTTACCATACCAGCTTTAGACCGTCTACTGCTTGTGTGCGTCCAAAAATAAAATCTGGCCATAAATAGTGGACGATCTATGGCTTAGACAAGATATTTACCGTCAGGTCATTGACTAGAGACCACGTGAAGTAAGTGGCGACCGAGATACCGATCGCCTCTTATGTCACGTCACGTCTTACGTGAGATATATACATCCGAAACAGCGCAGCTTACAAAATACAGAGAAGGGATGGGTAGCAGCATCCTCGTCAAAAAGTTCGCTCTTCAATCGCCACTATACTCGGCCAACGCGGCAATTATAGGTATAAAATCTCCTAACTTAGCCTATGTCCAACGGTGGACTTCATAATATGGCTGATATGATACTGTCAGCACCTGCTGCGTGGAAGGGAACGCGAATGTATAAAAAATTAAAACTATAAATAAATAAAAAAATGTGATGGTAGTAATTGTAACTTTCGCGAACAATCGTGACAGAAAATTTTGTGTCATGATGTTTTCTAAAAAAATAGCTATCAGGCGGAACTCTAACTTGTATTCTTTCCATACCAGGAGACTGCGGTACCATTATGCTACCGAGACCTTAGCGGATATGTTGAATTTTTTCTAATATTGTTTTTGTGCTGATATACCAGCGCCATTTTTTTAAAGACAAGTATAAGATTTTTCTCTAGTAAATATCAACTTAGCTGTAAGGTACTGGTAGAGTAGAATAGTACCTCCTCCTGCAGTGTAGCTCAAACGCAATGTATGAGCGGAAATTCGTAGCAGCAGGCCCGTCACAAAGCTACAGCGCAAAATAATGGGAACAGAAGTCAATCTATAGACACCGTTCACAGACACAATATCACACACCGGTTGGAACCAGGGCGAGCGCGAGTGCCATTTATTTAAGACACTTTTGGTATAACAAAAATCCTAATATTTTAGTTATTATTGGTTATAATTAATCCTATTTCATTTTTAATAATAAAAAAATATTTTTATTTTTTTATTATTAAAAATGAAATTTCTTTTAACGGCTTTAAATACACAGTTTATTTAACTTTTCTAGTCTGTCGGTTCTGGTACCTTAGTGGTCTATTACGACGCCTGGAATAGAGGATATTCTACTTCCCAGTACCTCACGGAAAGTACGGCCATATGTACACAAACTTATATAAAAAGGCCATTCATTTTATGTGAGAGCGGTGGGCTATCGTTGCCGGCGTGTCGTTTAGGCCGGTGCGCACGCTGCGGCGAGTTTGTTCAAGTCTCACGGTTGAATCAACGCCGGCTCGCAATCACAGCGCCGCTCGCGGGGCCTTCTTTTACTTATACCACAGAGGCAACAGATGTATAAAGCATACAAATTATATATATTATGAGATTTATTTGTGAAGTGCCTTCCTTTTGAACGTTTTGGTATAAATTGTATGTCAGCCGAAGCAACGATAGGGTCTTTTGATTATGCCCGCCGTATTGTTACAGTTTGCAAGTATTACAGCCGCCGTAATATTTACTTTTCTTATATATTTCTTAAGTCACAAGATGTACAGGTTAATGTCGCTGGTGGGTTCGATCTCCATCCAGGATAAATATTTGTATTATTTCTATTATTATATGTATTTAAGCATTATATTTGTTCGACAGGGAAACGTTATTTCTCCGAAACTGTTTTATGCCAGTTTGGAAAACGCCTTTAAGCTCCTGGAATGACAAGGATTTGGCATCAACATTAACTGCAAATACATCACTCACCTTTGATTTCCCGACGATATTGTGGTCATGGCAGGATCGATGGAAGATTTAACCACGATGCTTGAAGACTTCAATCGAGTTTCTTAATAGGTGGGTCTCAGAATAAACATCGAGAAGACTAAAGTAATGCCCATGTTGTACCTACCCCAGTTTTAGTTGAGAGTTCGCTTCTTAGAGTTGTTGACTTGTATGTATACCTAAAACTAATAGTCCAATTAGGTAAGTCAAACTTCAAGAAAGGGGTCAATCAGCGAATCCAACTCACCTGGGCAGGGTTCGGAAAACTGCGAAACATCTTCTCGTCCAACATAACTTAGTGCCTCAAGTCGAAAGTTTTCTACCAATGTATGTTACCAGCAATGACCAATGGCAGTTAAACGTGGTCGATAGACCTTCTTGGCCGACTGAAAGTAGCTCAACGAGTTATGGAGAGGGCAATGCTTGGAGTTTCTTTGCGCGATCAAATCAGGAATGAGGAGATTTGTAAGAACCAAAGTTAACGACATTGCCCGGCGGATTAGTAAGTTGCAATGGCAGTGGGTAGGGCATTTGGTACGCAGAGTCGATGGCCGATGGAGTTGTAAGGTTCTGGAATGGAGACCACGTACCGGCAAGCGCAGCGTAGGGCGTCCACCCGCATGATGGACAGACGATCTGACTAACACCGTATGATCGCGCTCTGGTCGCGATCGCGATCTGGACACAGGCCGCATGCAACCGGTCCTATTGGAGATTACTTGGCGAATTCTATGTGTAGTAGTGGAAGGCTTATGGCTGATATGATGATGATAATTAGATAAGTCGTCTGTGATAATTATTAATGTACACAATATTTTTTTCATTTGAATATAGTACAAATCATTTCTAATTACTTCAACAATAAAAAGTGGGCAAAATAAAAACTAATACATTTTAATTCATATTTAATTTAATTTAATTAATAATTACTTGTTAACAGTTTTCTTTGGAAAATAGGGTGCGAGCTACTCCAGGATGCGATCATGAGTTGTACATGAATATGTCCACACATTACACTGCTTTCTTATTTAAAAGGGCGATACGTAGATAGTTACTGGTGATTTTGAGGAATTGGTTAATAATAAACATCAAGTTTAATTTGGTCTTGACGGGTTCAACCCTTTTTTCATTTTGATTATTTTTATTGACTTGCTGGTGTAGCTATTCTAGGGTAATTTCAAATCTGTTATGTTTAAACGTGCCGTGAGCCGTGAAGTACTGGCAGAGTAGAATGGTGACTAAGGTACTAGAACCGATAGATGGTGGTATATCCATCCGGAGCAGTGTATCTCGTATGCACAAGGCGTAAATGGGTAGGTACGACACCTGGTGCAGTGGAAGGTACTATTCTATTCTGCCGGTACCTTATGGTTGGTGATGAATATGGTGGTGAATATGGTAAATAAAAAAATACATTTATATCAGGCTGTCTATCTGTTTGTTATTTTGTCTAATATCTTATCAAACTGTGAGAATGCAAAGTACAATATTAGAAGACTAAGCATTTAAAAGATATTTTATAGAATTTGAATAGGTGAAATATTGATTTTGATCCCTAATTATTGTTCAGAAGAACATACAAAAATAATTTTTACTCGGCCTAAGCATGCGGCATTCGCTTAACGGTTTCTCTGTCTATATCTTTGATATCACTAAAAGGCAGGATAGCCTATTTATATCTGCCTACACCATATGAATATATAGCTAGTAAACCAAAGACAATATAAAATGTAGGAAAACTAAATTATAAATACATTTAAATCTGCTCTAGTATATATGTCATTTATTATCTGTTTAAATATCACAAGTAAAAATTAAATTAATGAAAAAAATATGTTTTCTTAAAAATAAACGTATAAAAATTAACTAAAATAAAAATAATTTCATTAAATTTTGGGACTCATCATTTATTTATTCTAGCCTTGAAAATTGTTGCTCAAGTAATAATAATCTTGTAGAATTGTCGTAAAAAAGGCCGATATATGAAATGCCGGCAATAACGTAACACAGCACAAAGGGAAGTAAATTACAGTCGTAAAGAATATAGATTACGTGTGTCATAATATCTTGAATTATTTGACCTCCAAAGTGGGACAAAGGAATGCAGTGTTTTGGCACGAAAAAAACATCGCATGTTTTTTATTAGGTTGATGGAAAATAAATCAGTATCTTTATTTCTTTATTTATCCGGTCTGGTATTTCCTGGAAAAAATAAAAAAAGTATTGATTAATTTTAAAAATATATCTATATATACAAATTAATATGAATTAAGTTTAAATATTGTTTTGCATAAGTAAATTAGTACATTTACTTATATTTATTAAAATAATAATAATAATGCTTATAATCGTTTACTTCGAAAGCAATCATAAAAAATATTCTTGAAAACGGTTGCCGTAAGGTGATGGAAAATAAAATAATAACGTCCATTAATTTAAACCACGTTATGAAGCCGTTAATAAGCAACTTGAGTCGTTTATACGAGTCACGTCTTTATTCGATCAGCAATAACATAATCCAAAGCTCCAGAGTCTCAAGTCATAATCTAACAGAAAAGCCTAATCTCTGTTTCTAGGTAACATAGCCAGAACTATTGCAAGACCTAAAATACCAAAACTAGTTATAAAGGATCCCATTCATCGGCATAAAGGTGGTAGCACATAAACACGATTATCACGTTGTTGCGTGTCATCAATCTTGCTTTCACGAGCAGGTGGCGGCAAGACCTATTGAGTGAGCGCCCTTACAAAGCCTCTGAATGGCGTTTAGGGATAATATGAGGATCGAACATACAGGATGTAGGATGGGAATAAATAGTAATTCGTCTTACGCTACATATATGCCTTTTTGTGTTATTGTACGTATAGGCGCGTATTGGTAATGGAGTGTAACGGATAGTATTAACTGGCGTTACGAATTAATGGCAATGCTTTTATTATTTTTATTTTCGAGACCTATAGTTATGGAGCTTACTTAAATTACTAGCATACTTAATACTGAAACCTTTTTTTTATTTGGTACACCTCATACTACCTTATATTTTTAAATATATTTTCCATACATTTTCCATGCAAAGATTGCCTGAAAAAAATCGCTGTATGCATTAAGGCGTCAATTTTACTTCACTATGTATAGTATTTGTAATGTTTAAGTGTAGAATAAACTGTTTTATTATTATTATTAAATTTTAAGGGCCCGAAGGTGCAATCGGTAGTATATAGTATATATAGGTAGTTAGTATATATATATATATATATATATATATATATATAGATAATGTGAGTATACATACATTTAAGTAGTACTTAGTAGACACAGAAAACACACAAATATCATCATATAAATATTTCGCACAAATAGGATCACTACGATATACGCCATCGGGCCCATCTGTATGTACGGTACTTAATACAAAAATAAATCTGGTAATTTTTCTGTCTGTTTATTTCAGGTGAACTCCAAAACGGCTGAACTAAGGTTGCTTTTATTATTTACTAGCGAGCCGCCCCGGCTACGCTATTTAGGATGGATATATTGCTACCAGGCTTAGGAAATTCAGTCGCTACTACACTTCATGGTATATATTTACTAACTACAATTAACTATTCAAATAACCGATGACCCTGACCTTATAGGGTTATAAAAGTACTTTGAACAAATTGCTCATTCCGTGACCTACTTATACATATTGTGTGAGGGCGGCATACTTAACACTAGTGTTTTAAGTTACTCTCAAATTCAGGTCAGTATATAATATAGTGTTGTGGGTAAAAAATATTTGGTTCTATTATGGAATTCCAGTATCACTAAAAACTGAAGATGACAAAATTTGGGTAACCAGTTCAGGTTTATAACTATTTAGGTGTAATGTCAAAAAGTTTTTTGATAAAGTACTATCAGTTTCGTAGATGCATGTAAATCTCATGACCGAATACAGGATACAGGTATACTCCATTTAAAAAAAAACTGTGTGGTTTTTAAGTATTGAAATAAGGTTTAATTAAAATTTTATAGCTTTTACCTTTTCTTACCATTTCTTGTTTATTTATAATTGGAAGAAAATGCATAATTTAATAATAATAATAAATACTTTATTGTACACGAAATATAAAAATACATGAAGAAAACAGTTATTATAAAGTACAATGGGCGGTCTTATCGCAAATAGCGATTTCTTCCAGGCATCCTTCGGATGGTAAGACTAAATGAGAGAAAGAGGTAGTAAGAGGTGTCAATAAGAACGATAGAAAAAAAATATTAAATACACATAATATAAATAGATTGCATTTAAGGAAATATACTATAGTGATAGAAAGTGATCCCTTACCAACCGTTTGAACACAGGCAGAGACCGCGTGATTCTAATATTAAGCGGGAGTGCATTCCACAAACGAACAGCCTGAATTTATGAATATTAAAATAAGCAACAGTTAACTTAACGGATGATTTGTGTTTTCTAATAAAGTTCATGAAACTAACTAACATTTTTGACTTTATATAAGACCTCATTTCTGTTTTAATAGAAGAAATGCGTTGCAAGACTTAAAAATTGTTAAAATAGGTGTGTATTAAGAATAAAACACTACCTCATACATTTTAGACGCCTCATGTTTACATGCGACAATCTACCTAAGGTTGTCGCATGTAAACATGAGGCAGACCTCTTACAAAGGGTGACTTCATTGGTACCTCACTCTTATTGCTGTTCGCATTGCTGTGTTCCGGTTTGAAGGGTGGCATAGTATCTTCAGTTCACAGGGTTGGCGACACGCTAGTGATATCTTTGAGATGACACGAGCATCTTATACGGTCACGTTTACGATCAAGCAGCCCGTATATTTGTTTGCTGACTTATAAACATAAAAAAAATTTACATCAATATGGCGGGGATGATCAGCAGGACTAATTTTTAATTGCCGTTGCTTAAATACATTTTATACCTAAATACATTCAAAAGGAAGATACTTAAAGAAATAAATCGCGTAATATATTTAATTTGTATATTTTATACATCTGCAGCCTCTGTGGTATTAGTAAAAGAAGGTCCCGCGAACGGCGCAGTGATTGCGTGCCAGCGTTGATTCGAGCGTGAGACTTGTGCAAACTCGCCGCAGTGAGCGCACCGGCCTTGATGACACCGGCAACGATAGCCCGCCGCTCTCACACAAAATTAATGGTCTTTTTACATAAGTTTGTGGCTGAATCCATATGTTTGTGCGGAACTTACGTACATATTTTATAGAAATAACAAGTGGTAATCTGTTTAGTTAGACGTGGGGTATTAGCAGCAGGTGTCGTAAGAGGCGACTAAGGTATCGGAAAAGACAGATAGCGGTATATCCAACCGAAACTGCACAACTTAAATACTACAGGATGGGGCTGGGCAGCAGTATCCTCATTGCGAAGTTTTCTATGCGATAGCCCCCATGGCTGACCAACGCGGCAGTTATTGGTGAAATCCCCCTGTCTTGGGAAAGTCTATGTCCAGTGAAATTTCTATGGCTGACATGATAATGAATCTTTTTTGTAATTAGGTCGAATTGAAAACATAACAAATTCGTGCCCTGATCATTGCCAGTTTAATTTGCTAGTCCAAACACTTAGTGTAATCAAATCACAAACTTTGTTCAACTTTATAAATTTGCATCTCAATGCAAGTCAAATTCTCAACTTAAATCGAATTCAAGATATCCGAAAATGATTGGAACCCTTAGAACTGAATCTATAGACCGTGTTTCAGATATTCAGAAATAACTATTGTTACGGCGTATTCAAAATTTTGCGCCATTTTAAATATCTGGAAGGCTTCCAAGCGGAGTCTTGTCATAAATGAGGTTTTATTCATTCCGGTCATTCCCGAGTCATCTTTGAACGATTTATTCAGTGCCACCCCACCGGTCGTTAGCGAAGGTAATACCGGCTTAAGGTTGTTTGGGGAGGAATAGGTTCTAAAGGTAGCGATGAAAGCGATTTCATAGTATACTTTTAGTGAAAAATAAACAAACAAAATTATTGAGTTAATCAATTCTGTTTGCTTTCATGGAGTTTCGTTGCCTCCATTATGCTTTTGTTTCGATTTGAGTATCCCGATTTACAGGTGACCGTTTGAAAAACATTTTCAATGATGTTTTAATGCCATATTAGTGATTCAATTTGTATGGCAGGATTATATATATATATATATATATTTATATTATTATATATTTATTTAAGATTCAGATGAATATTCTGGTATGAGATGATTATGAATTTATTATTATATTTATAATTATAACATTATAACTACGTATTGTATTTACTTTAATATACATAGAAAGAAGCTATTACCAACAAAGACTTCAATCGTATTTATTTGTAAAAATACGTTACAAAACATACATCAATATTAAAACATGTGTCAGACTTGGTCGTTATATAAAGTATCATATCTCGGAGTTATTATTTTCCCAATAACTTGTTAGCCCTTCAAAGAAAACTTGCTTTCAGATCCTTCAATACTGTTCTAGTAAAATGCTTCGAACAACGTCTAGTTTTTTAAACAATAAAACATTTTCTTACTAGACTCTCTCTAGGGTTTCTTTCTCACTAGGATATAATATCCTAGTGAGGATATAATAACACTAGCTGTACCCGCGACTTCGTTCGCGTGGTTGTCGGAAACTCTATCAAGATTATTTTTTGATTGCTCACGTTGGTCTATGTTATTGTATAATCCTGAATAAGATTTTTTTTAATAATATGTAAAAAAATAATGATTTCAAATAATGGGTCAAAGTACTTCGGCATAAATTATATTTTTACTTTTGTTTAAAATAAAGCACGCTGTATACAACCGTTCCGTAGGGAGCCGACCACACGTTTGAGCCGGCATGGTACCTCGCGAAGATACACTCGCGAGTAGTAGTGGCAAGCACGGTGGTGGGGCGAGGCCCACCTCCCCCTCACCCGCCGCCGCGCGGCCTGCTTGCACATTATAATGGTAACAAGCCTTCTTCGACAAATAATGTTATTATCAGTAAATCTTAAGAGGTAGACATATACTGTCGCGGACTTTTTTTATTATTAAAAAGGAATAACACTTTCATTCATAATTTTTGAATAACTTTAACCGTTTATGCAGCGCATGCGACGAAAGACCTCAAATGTGAATAATTTTTCCCGTTTTTGCAATATTTCTCACTGACGCTTCGCTCCTATTAGTCTCAGCGTAATGTTATATAGTTTAAAGCCTTTCTCTTTAAATGAACTATCTAACAAAAAAGAATTATTCAAATAAAACCATTAGATCCTGAGATTAGCGCGTTTAAACAAACAAACTCTTTCGCTTTATAATATGAGTATAGATATAATAAATAAAAAATGCCTTTAGTTTTAATCCAATAATTTGCCATTAATATTTTTATTCCTTTTTTAAGGATATCTGCATTTTTATGAAATAAAAGTATTCTAAATTATTAATAAAATTAAATTTCTGCTCATAATACTAAAGATTAGTAAAACTATTTAAGAGAGTTTTGTAATAAAGATTTAAACTAAAATACATTTTCGAGTAATTCCTCGTAAAACATTAAAACAGTCCAATTCTAATTAAATAGATTAAAATAAATTTCTGCTTAAATAAAACTGATAATATTTGATTTTGGGCGTCTAAAAGAAGTAGGTATAATATTTATAATTAATATCTAGATTTATAATAATTTAATCACCATAATGGGCCTGGTTCACAATCGCACAGAGTAGTTTTCGCGACGGGGATGCTACTACCCATCCCCGCCCCGTGCATTTGAGCCACATTGTTTCTGGATGGATATACCGTCATGTATAGGTTTTGGTACCTCAGTTACCTGTTACGACACCTGATACTGTGAGAAGTGCTATTTTCTTTCGCTTAGAGACCTAAGAACTAACCTCTTGGAAGGGAAGCAGCTGCCTATTGCCATCACTGCAGTGCAACGAAGGTCACTGACCAGCACTCGTTGGAGTTGTGTCTAGCCTGGGAGGTGAAGCAAGATGCTCTCTGAGCTGTTGCTAACGGTGCTGCTTTCAGCAATGATTTGGAGCAAATCGGTGTGACATACCGTCCTTTGCTTTTGCAAAGACGTCATCAAAGGAAGGCAGAGCTGGAAAAGGCCTGGCTAACACTATTCAGGCACAACGCTGCCGAAAGATAGGGTAGCAAAGGCCATAATGACAGCAACAAGTGGGGGACGTGGGGTCCGCCGCTTCAAGTGT
Source organism: Heortia vitessoides (assembly GCA_020976665.1). Taxonomy (NCBI): domain Eukaryota; kingdom Metazoa; phylum Arthropoda; class Insecta; order Lepidoptera; family Crambidae; genus Heortia; species Heortia vitessoides. Next base: position 14,826,511 of record JACJUM010003129.1, read on the forward strand.
GGGGTATAGGAAGCATGCCAATCAGAAGGGTGAACCCCCATAAGTAGGTAAGAGAAGAGGCATCAGATGGTCAACACCACTGGGGAGATGGAAGAATGTTGACACAATATCCTCCCTCCGGCACTTAGGTGCGGAGACGAACGTCGCAGGATTTTTTGTGGGTATGCTCTCCACGCCGGTGAGTTCCACATAACTCATCGCTCATCCCCTTGAGTGTAACGAGATCATTGGGATAAAAATTTCTGTTCATTTAACTAGGTAAAGCAGGGGCGAGCCGCTAGTAAAAAAAATCTAATACATCTGTCAATGCTTCTGTCCTCTCCTACACTGACCACATCCCAAATCCTGTAGCGGATGGGCTGCGACATTTGCCAGCTTTATAGGTTAAATCCACGATTTGCTACCAGCTTATCAGATGTTCGGGTTTTAAAGATGTTCGATAATCGCTCAGGAAATTATTGAAAATCTGACGGCCTCAATAGATAACGCAATGAAAAGGCAGCAATTATTGATGGTACGAAATTAATCATTATCAGTTAGATTGATGAATGGTTGTAATCAGGCCGGTTCTATAGATTCTTTTAAAATATTTAGTATCAAAGTAAATTGGTTTCTGATACATTCTAATAGAATTTCACTGGAAATAAACCTCACACAAAGGTGGCCTGTATTAATACTATATTCTCACCTATTTCTTCCGCCAAACAACATTTGCATTTGCATTGTTGTGTACCAGTTTCAGTTTGAAGGGTGAGCGAGGCAAAAAAAATATATGCATATATACATTTATTATTATTATTATTATACTCAATGTAATTTAGTATATGATAAAAATAGCATTATTATTAATGATATCAATGTATTTTAATATTTGCTTACACTTAAGTAGATACTATATGTGTGAAGAAGAAGGATATGCCTACGCGTATCTTTCTTTATGAGTCCGGTCAGTTGAGCTGGTTCTCTAATTGCCTTGTCAGTAGTGGATTTAATAAAAAGGGCTCGGGCATGGTACATATAATATAACGTACTTCGGGCAAGAAAAAAATTCTTATGAGAAGTAAATTATTTATAAACTCTTTCGTAGGTCCTTGTATCTTGTCTAAGTTCTGCTCAAAATCAGTATGCCTTAGTATATAGACAAGGTTTACCTTCACCTTGAAGATTTCTTAAATTTTCACCTCGAAATACCGAAGTTGACTCATGCGTAGGTTTATAAGATATTACTTGTACATCACAGCATAGAAGCGACTTTTGTAACTTTGACTTCATGCCACTAAATTATGTCAGTTATATTAACAAACTTTGTAGACGTATTTTACGTGGTAGAAAGCGCGAAATTTATTTGTAGAGAAATAGTTTACCTCAAAAAGCAATAAGATTGTAACACCTTGAAATAAAAGCTAAGACCGGAAAAGCAATTATAAATAGATTTAAAAATGCAATTTCTTTTAATTAATCCTCCAGTGCTGGTACTGACTGAGGCTTTTTAGGGAGAACTATGTTCAACATTGGATATGCAATGACATGATGATGTTGGTAGGTTGTCTGCATTGGTTTCATTTCTACCGCCAAATAGCAGTGTTCGCATTGCTGTGTGCCGGTATGAAGAGAGAGGTTGTGAATTTACTGGGTAATGTGGCATAATATCCTCAAGTCACAAAGCTTGCAACGCGTTAGTGACATCTTTTTGATAATACGAGCATCTATAGCCCGCAGTGACATTTACTGTTGCGCTGACTGTATACATGTTTCTCGACCTGGTTCAATAAAAAAAATATGATGACACTGAGTTAAAAAAAGAGCTCACACTCAAAATTATTTATTTTTAATTTCACATACAGCTTACATCAAGTACCGATATATTTTTCTTTTTATAAACTGACCATGTAACAAAGACCGATGACCTTGAGGACTTGGTAATACATAAGATTGTTTAGAACAAATAGGTCGGTCAGTGTGAGCGGCAAACTATAAACTAGTCTGCCGGCACCAGAAGGGGCTTAATACTAACTTTACTGCAAGTTACGCAAGCTTCGAGAGTTCAAATATTTATAATAATATTATAAATTTGAGTGAGATAATAACTTATCGGATTTAGAAAAATTGGTTTGTCAAAAACGTTAAAATATTTAAGATTACGATAATATCAAAAGCTTAGTCAAAAAAGCCATAATGTAGCTTCTTCCTCGCACATAATGGTTATCAGTGCAACTAGTATGTCCTAATAATAGATGAAAATGCTGTCTGTGCCAAAGAGCCTTATTTTTTTTTCACCTTCATAAGAAAAACAGACTACTGATGTACAACGCCACACAAATTGTTAAGAATTTACTCGAATTTATTTTAATGCCCCAATAACAATAAGCCTACCCTAAATGCCTTCAGACTTGCTGTTTCAACAAATTTCAAACTTAAATCCTTTAAAATGTAGACACGTTAATAGTTTGATAGGAACAAGCAATTTTCGATAAAAACGTCCTTTTGCCTATTTCATGAAATTGATCGCGGACAGCTTAGCTCCTGTTATTTGCTCAACAGAATTGGAATCTAGACCAAAAACCGTCCGTAATAAAGCAAATGTGTGCTGATTGGAGGATCCATGAGTACCCACGAAGCACTTCATGTAACACGAGTAAGTAAATAAATTTCAAATTGATTTGTTTGCGTGCTCACTTCTGATTTGAATACACTGGGGAATGGGTCGGAGACTTGCAATTTTAACTTCCCAGTTTGTTAAGGACGCTTACATTTGTCTTAATTTTATTTTTTTAGCTGGATCAAAATTTTGCATTAAAACTTGATGAATAAATTTATAAAGTATTTGTAGGCATCTCTGTAAACGTTATGTATCGAGCTGGCTACGTAAATGCTTTTGTAAGTTTAAATTTATCCGCCGCTAGTGGCGCTGTTGTCTTTACCTGTGAACTCTAATGTCAAAATACAACGTAAATATAATTTTTAATTTTTTCAACTAGAATTCGAGCTTGTTTTATTGAATTACGGCCTAACCTAAACAACACTGATGTAATGAAAATGTATTAAGGATATTTACATGACACGGACCAAGGTTCTTTGTTTTCATCTGCATTGGTACCTCACTCTCGCCTATTCACCACCAGATGGCGGTTTTTGCATTGCTGTTTTCCGGTTAGAATTGTAAGAGGAGCAGTGAATTTAATAGGTAATGTGACAAATTATCTTCAAGTCACAACATCGGCAATGCGCTAATGATGTCCTTGTAATTGTATCCTTGTAATACACAAGCGTGTATAGGCTACGGTGACGCTTTCTATCACGCTGACTGTAAGCTAGTTTGTCGACCTGGTGTAATATAAAACAAATAAAAGTTTAATTTAAGCTGTATTACTAGAAATTCTCCTTTAGATGCTTCTTTTATCAGTCACAAACAACACATACAAATATAAGCCGTTGAGTAGCTTTTTATAGGACTTCCAATCGACTCCTGTAATTTACATGTTAGTCTCGCAGATTGAGTGAGGAGAGCTAAGATTTTAGCGGCCTTATTTTTACATATGGTCAAGGGTAACCCAATGAAAAAGAACATACTTCAATAACTGCAACTTTTTCAGTATATTATCATTATATCAATCGTAAGACCTCCATTGCTGCCGTAGACCCCATTAAGTGGTATACCATAGGATTATATTCCGAAACTATGTAGATTAATCAGCTATCGGTTTTGCGTGCTAAGTGTCACTGTCAACTTGCTAATCCACCGGGCTATATCGATATCAACATATAATTAGCCCATAAATCAAAACTATAAAGCCTACATTCATTTTTGGATTATTTATTTATTTACATTTTTGCTCAACACAAGTATGTCACAAGACGCAGCATTTTTTTCAGTCTTGAAAACGGTTAACTTGAATTTGAAAACAAAAACGTTAAATAAAAAAAAATGAATGTTATCATAACACTTTTGAAGTTGTTACAATGTTTACTAAAATTATCGTCGTCATTATCATCATTACAGTCATTGGAAGTCCATTGCTGGACATTGAATAAAAAAGGGGTAATTTTCCCATAATTGTCGCGCTTCGCAAGCGTGTTAGCAATCGCGAAGCACAGCTTTCGCGACGAGGATGCTGCTCCCAATCCACCCTGTGCATTTGAGCTACACTGTTTTGGATGGTTATACCGCCATCTGTTGGTTCTGGTACCTAAGTTACCTCTTACGACGCCTGATACAGAGGAAGGTAGCTCACAGCATTCTGCCAGGACCTCACTAAAATACACAAAAAAATTAAATAAGTATCAACTTAAAAAATAATCTAAATGTTTTAAAACACGATTGCTGATAACTTCTGAAAATCTTAGTATATTATTAACAGAAAATATTGTAGCACAATACAAAAACGCTTATGTCTAAATATTTATTTGTGAGACTATATCAGATTTCCGCTTACAACGTTTACCTTACTTCAAGTTTCATGCAAGAAGTGATAACGCTAATTTCGAGCAAGCACGCAGACTTCAAAATGCCTACCGCAACATTAGTATGAAAAATTACAATGCACAATATTATGAATATCAGATATTTGGAGGTTTTTATTGAGAAATCATTTTTTTTCTTTCAGGAGTCTATAGAACAGGCACATTTTTTTTTATAAAAAACTAGCGACGCACTAGGCTTCAAGGAGGATAAACATTTTAGAATACAATCGCTTGTTGATTTTTTAAGGTATATAATACTGTAGTACATTATTTTGATCTATAAAGTCGGGTTCAGCCTGCGTTTGCAATATCATCATATACTTATATGTTTAATATTTTAAAAAAATCGACTGTAAATTAAGACTAAGCACTTAAATATGTCACTAAATAGAATCTACTGCATAAAATAAAAAAAAAGCAAGGAGAATGTTTTTATTTTAATAAAGTTTAAATTTTGCCATGTAACACAATACATACACATATAATAAGATTGAATTTATTTGAATTAATATTATTCCATTGTATAGTGATACGAACGATACATACTAGACGGCTACATGTCCGTCTAAGAATGATCGGCTCGCCAGGTATTTGGTAGCCTCTACCGAAGCTTCTAGAATGCGGAACGAGATGTGCGGAACGCAGTCAGACGCCAAATTGCATTTTTGGGCTGCAACTGATCGAAAATATCTATTTTCGAGAATAGTATCAAAGGAAAATACCTAGGAATATTAGACGTGAAAAAGTCTGACCGTTTATTCTCAAACTCACCAATTATTTTGAGAAGTTATAGAGTTGTCGTAAGATTTAATTTAACGTCGTTAATTTTATTGAATATATTACGGTAATGAGAATTACAATCAATTTAAATTCATTATAATTTTCTTTTGTAAATATACAAAATATTAATATAATAATCTGTGTATTCTACATCTTAATTTGCTTATAAAGTGTGATTTTTGAAGGATTGATTTATTTGAAACGAGTTTTCCTTACTTGACTTTGTTTCTTGTTATTAAGGGAAGAAGTTAAGTCAAACTCTAACAGTTTAATAATGCAAAAAGTCGTGCCAAATTCCAAAGAGAAAAACAAAAACTAGAGCTATCCCTCAGGAACATGTTATCAGGATAAACACCACATTGTATATTACTCTAAACAATGAATAACTACCATGCCAAATTATATATATATATAATCAGCCGTTCTTGCGTGACAAAGTATTAAATATAAATCCATATATCTAAATATTTACAAAAAAATGATTGTTTTTGTATATAAAATATATTCTTAATCTATTATTTAAATGTTAAATTAAATTTGAGAATATATAGCAATACAATTAATTTATAGTCATTCAGAAAATATCCCTATTTTTTGAAAATGATATTGGAAAACTTTTAAAGATATCTAGCGGGCACCAAGCCTTTTGCTCATGAAGTTCATTTGTCAAATGTCTTAGTTAGTTTAACAAATCAAGACAACAAACCAAACAAATATGACCAAACCGGCACACGTGACTGAATGAATGAGGAGAGATAAACCGTTTCAGTTTATCTGTCCTCATTCATTCGTTCACGTATTACTAAGTCTTAAAGTTGTAATCCAATTCAAAATTAATTCGATTTTCTTGGTCTTAAGCCGATTATCGTATTAAGCAAGTTAACTTTCCAGTAATTGACTTTTGTGTAACATCCTCCCCTATTATCAGTCAAAGGTTTTGTAAATGTCAGAGTTGGCACTTTCTACATAATTTCATTAATTAATGGCTCGAGTTTAGTTAAGCCTTCAAGTGGCCCAGTTAAAATTTTTACTAACGAAAATATTTAAGACTGTAACTATAAAAGGATTAGTCAAGTCATTCTTGTCCAATTTCGTTGTCAAAAATATTCTGTACAAAATGCGCGGTTTAGGTTGAATTATACTATTTCAGATTGTATGATGCGTTCAAATGTGTATATAAAAAGAATAAAACTTAAATTAAGTTATATCATCAATATTTTTGTGTGTCTTGGTACTTCAAGGGATTTATAATTGTTTGCAGTTTGCACCTAAATATATAATTTTAATAATATTTAATATACTGTTTTCAGTATTAAAGAATGCTGAATTTAAATTGAACAAAATTTACGGTACGAGTCTCGCTTGAATTATAAGACGAGTGTAATTTTAATTATTAATTCCAAAAATATTATCTTATTATTTTTATATTCTAATTTTATGAATTTAAATAATAGTTATTAGATACCAGATAGTATGTCTAATATGAGTAGATTATGTCTTCCTATGTATCATGTGTCGTAAGAGGAGATTGAAATACCGGATCCGACAAAAGACAGCATCCATCCCGAATTGCGTAGCTCAAATTTAACGGGGCACGCGATTGCTAACCAAGCCAGCCTAGCGCAACCCCTAATCATTGGAATTATTGGAAAATTTAGAGGAGGCCTAAGTATATCAAAGATCATCCTGCAGCTGCTGTGATGACAATCACAATGAATTTAATTATCCTGTTATACAATCTCAACATCATCTACTGTTTCTTGCTCGCTTACTTACTTTTGTAATCTCGACTGGGATAGTTTTTCTCAGTGTGTATTTGTTTAAAAAAACACAAGGTAAGGCAGTTTAGCATGCAATACGAATTTGCATATAATCCATTATCATACCAGCCATTAAAAATCTACTGTTAGACATATACCTCCCCAAGACTGGTGGCGGTATATCCATGCAAAAAAGTCCGCTCAAATATACAGGGGATAGGCAGCTCCTTTCCCGGAAGCTGCGCTCTGCGATTGCCAACACGCTTGCCCAGCGCGGCAAATATGGGCACAATTCCCCCTTTCCTGGGAAGGTATATGTCCCCTGCAATAAATGTTTTATGGCAATGATAATTTAGCTACATTAATGTATAATTTATTTTCATTATATCAGGTCGATAAACATACATACATAGTAAGTGTCACACAGCCTATACTCGCTCGGGATAATATCAATAGTGCGTTGCGAAATTTGTAGCTTTTATTTCAATATTTATACAAAATATATTTTGTCACATGACTCAGTAATTTTACTGCCTTTGTCTCCCTTCTAACAGGAACACAGCAATGCGAATACTGCTATGCGAAATATTTGAGAGTGAGCTACCAATGCAAACGACCTTTGTACGTGGGATAGTTACTTTTTGTAAATGATATTACTTAATAATAGGTACTTATTTCAAGCACTTTTTTAACTTTTTAGTGCAAATATTGTTAAATTGAAACAATTCATTTTGTTCAATCCACGCTTAACTGAGATTTTCGCAGAGAATCTGTTAAGAGTATCAATTCAATTCGTTAGTAAATGTCACGTCATTTATTATCACCGAATATCGAGAAGTCGTTAACTCATTATTTTATTAATGTAGTATCAAAAACTAAGTTTCAGATTTAACTGATTTTATATCAATTAGCAAATTCTTTAAATCTCTTCAAGACATAAACTAAATATAAAGATTAAAATAACAAACTGCGCAACAAATTGGGTACCATTTCGGGGAAAATCAATGTTTCGCAACAACGTTTAAGTAACTTTGCGATCTTATTTCGTTTGTATGTATTGAGTGTATATATTGGCGAAATAATCAAACAGTCTGATCTATCTTTTATTAGATTGTTTAATTTTACCAAGATGTGTAGCTATTTAAGTAAACGTTTAATTTGTTTTTATCAGTAGCTGTAAGACATCTATTGCAGGATATAAGCTTCCACAAGATATCAATTTTTTTTTGGATGGAGATTTTTTTTGGAAGTAGAGACGTGGCTACAACCTCAGAGCGCAGATTCAAAACAAGTTCTGCCCATCCCCAAACTGTTGCATTTGAGATGAACATTTTGATGAGCTTCATGTGAATGTATGTAAAATGAACAGTTAGTTTTGTATTAAGTAGTATATATGTGATTCTTCTGCTGTGTGGCATCCGTAACACAATTGCTTTAACAACTTACCACGGAGTTGTATGAGATGTTGTAGGAATTATAATTATTTTATAAAATATAACAATTATTAAATTTAATTCAAACTTTTGTTCTAATATTTGATCTTATTTTCTAAATAATAAATAGATTAACACCTTTTCCAAGCCTTTATCTATCTCAGTGCCACTATTCATATTGACTAATTGATAGGTTTGGGCGTTATAAAATTATTATAATATAGTCACGTAGAGTAAGTTCCACCGTTGTAAAATTAGTATAAATATGCGAAGCAAAGCACTGGCACACACTACAAGTCTTAGAAATCATTGCAACACTTAATAGCTGTTTCCAAAATAGGACTAACTCATACACTGAAGTCATTTTATATAGATGAACCATGGACTACGCGTTTCTTAGAAGTGTTAATTTCACTCGTAAAAAAACCATGTAAACAAGTGTACCTTGTCTGTACGCACTTGTTCCTAGCAGGAACACTCTTTGTTAAGAGCCCTCTACCTGCCATAAGCCACTCGAGATTCGGCGCACTCAAACGGGAGAGTCTTGTTCGAAGACGAAGTCGCCACTCCGCCTCATTCGCTGTATGCATGATTTATTTTAAGCCTCTCCCTTGTTTCCCTTCATTACTCTAGCTTTTATATGGTTAAATATGTCGAGTGACTTGGTACAGACATTTAATTTTGGCTTATGCTTATAAATTTCCTAAAGGAATGTTAAATGATAATAATCTAAGAGTATCGTTCTGTTGATTCACCATGTAATTAATAAAATATAAGCACGTGGAATTCAAGTTTCTTTTTGTTTACATATCAAAATGTACTTTTGCTTTTATGGGCAGCTAAAGTATGTCAAAAGGAAATGACTGGCTGTTCATTGAGATGTGTTATATATATATACATATATATATGATATATTTATTTTTTCAGTGTCCCAGACAATGAACAAACATAAATATCATAATGAATATTTGTCTTGGTTGAGGATCGAACCCACGACCTTTGGTGCATATGTAAGATCACTATCATCTGCGCCATCAAGCCTGTCGATCATATATGAAGGCGTTAAATTAATCTGTCAATTGATTGACTCTAAGATTCGAATCGCTGACAAAATCAACTGAATTGTTAATTTTTATCTCAACAAAGAATGAGCATCAAATTCTTTGGTTTTGGCACAAATTCTCTAGTCATCAATTTTCCAGATAATATTTTGATATTCTATATAACAACTAAATGCCTGACATCCTTTCATAAGACGAATGCAACAGATTTTCAAAATCAGAATAAAATGAATGAAAGATGAATTCCGTGACATGTTTTGTCTATTTCCTTGAAACGTACTACTTGAATTCTATCAAATCATTATCATCATCATGTCAGCCGTGAAACATCAATTTCTGGCCATAGGTCTCCTTAAGAAAAGGGACAATTGCTTATAATTGGGCAGCGTGGTGGCTATCGCAGAGCGTAGCTTCGCGACAGAAATGCTGCTGCCCATCCCCTCCCTGTTGCATTTGATCTACACTGTTTCGACTGGATATACCGCTATCTGTCGGTTTCGGTACCTCAGTCGCCTCTTACGATACCTGGTGCAGGAGGTACTATTCTACTCTATATACATTAAAAATTCAGTAATACATGACGAACCTATCAAATATTGGTGCCTAATTTGACTTGTAATTTAAAGTAAATATTGACAAAATTTTCAATGATACAGGTTTACATTTAAATGATACATTAATATTGTGTGAATTGACATACATATAGCCAATGCTATAGTGCTATAGATGCTTTGAAGTCGTTGAACGTAACTAGTGTGATGTTTATTTCAAGTTGTTGCCATCAAACGTCAAGGCCCGCGGGCTAAAGGTATAGATCTCACGGCGTTAATTGGCCGCTTTTATTTAATAATAATAATAGTTTATTAATTTACTGGACAAATTACAAGAACTGTTAACCGAATTACACAAATAAAAACAAAAGAAAAACAATAGATTACACTGATAGACTTAAACAACTGTAGCTGCCTGTTACATTTATTTTATCACAGGTTATAAAATTACCAGCTCTTTAGCAATATCAACTATTTCATTGTTTATGACAGCCTACGGACAGGCAAGAAGCCTAGTTTATACATTATTTTATATTTTTATAGAATAAGTCAACAAACAAGCACACAGTCCGTGTGATAAGTATATCTGTAGTATATAGACACTCTTATTATCACAAAAATATCACTAGCGCGTCGACAACCTAGTGACTTCAAGATATTATGTCACATTACCCAGTAATGCCACTGTCTCTCTCACTCTTCAATCCGGAACAGCAATGAGAAAATTGCTATTTGGCGGTAGAAATAGATAAGAGTTAGGTTAGATTAGGTAACCAATACAATTAATTAATTGTAATGTAAAATGTTTCAATATATACCAGTACTGTCATTGTCTATACACCTTACCACGAGACTTCTTATAGATTTGGGTAGACCCAAAATGAAAAAATGGTCAACTTGTAGTTGCTTGTCCAATCGATATCTGATCATTTTAAAGGTTTTTTGGCAATATTTGCTCTGGTAGGGGCAATCGAAGAGCGTAACTTCTAGACTTAGTGATATAAATCCTACACTCTAGGTAGACATACCATTGGTTTGAGCTTGAGACAGCTTCAGCCTTGCGATAGTGTTTCGAAACATTTGATATATGTCTGTTGCAAACCCTGGATGCGGCAGGTCTAGCCAAAGATCTAAATCTTATGACTATTAACATCTCCTTATTGTCCAAAAAGGATTTGTAAAATTACTTACCACTTGCAGTCGCAATTATAATAATAAATGTAATATGAATCTTACAAATATTTTTAAATCTTAATTCACACACTACCATCATCACATCAGTCTCAGGATATTAACTGTTGAACATAGGCCTCCCCAAGAAAGTAGGATTTATTGGAATGCTGGGCAGACATGATGGCGATTGCAGACTGTAACATCGTAACAGGTCAGCTGCTGCCCACTGCCGTCTTATTACATTTAAACTTCGTTAATAAATACGATTATAGCCATCGGTTTTGGTACCTTAATAGCCTCTTACTACACTTGGTACAGGAGGAAGTACTATTTTACACTTCCGGTATTACACGGCTGAATGAGTAACGATTGTATTACAATCATCATCATTATATCAGCTATTGACAGTCCACTGTAGGGCATAGGTCTGCCCAAGTACGGGGGAATTTTGCCCATAATTGCCACGCTGGGAACGCGGTTGGCAAACACAGAGCGCAGCTATTGCAAGGGAGATGCTGCTGCCCATCCCATCCCTGCGCATTTGAGCTGCACTGTTTTGGATGGATATACCGCCATATGTCGGTTCTGGTACCTTAGTCGCCTCTTACGACACCTGGTACAGGAGGAGGTGCTATTATACTCTGCCAGTACCTCGCGGCTCGTATTACAATATCATTGGAATATTTCGATGCGAAAATACAGAGCAGCCAACACAAATGCTCTGACTTTAAACAACGTTGTTTTCCGTACACGTGCCCAAACTAAAGTTTGTCTTTAAACAGCTCTCCTGTCTTATTAAAGCTCTCGTTGTTTTGGATTTTGCAAAGGTTGCTTAGTAGCAGGAATTTAAATATATTAAGTAATTTCTTGTGAATACATTATTACTAAGTATACAGTTTCCTTGAAACATTTTATTTTTTCAAAAATTATTAATTTATAGTAAGATACAGATGTGAATATAATTTATGTAGTAATATTATATAACGGTTAATTAATCGATACATTATAATAATATATAAAAAAATATTATCACTTTGACTGGCCCGATGGCCCTTTGCTACAAACATTCATAAATGTATTTGTTTTGTGTCTGGGTTTTAAAAATGTATTTTAGAATTATATTAGTGATTCCTCATTGCAGTGCTTGTTATTGGATGTCCGCCGCACAAATACTTTAAACGGCTTATCTCGGAGTCGTGTTATAGTATAAGAAATTAATAGTTGCCTGAATTTACAATGCAAATATTTTCTTAGTGCTGGATTGGAAAGGCTTTGCTATCATCATCATTGTTAATAGCTATCACATAACATCGATTTACTAAATATATTGTATGGCAAAAACGATGAGGAATCTACGCCCGATTCTCCACGACTCGAGTCCAAAAACTCATGTTTAAATCTAATTTATAACCTGACGTAAGTTAAGAATTTCTAAGTTATTGATCTGTGAGTTTAACTTGCACAAATAGTGTGACTAGATAAGTCTAACTTCAACAAAGAGGTTAATCGCTCAACCCATCTAAACTGGATAGCGTTCGGTAATTAGTAAAATATTTGATCGATCGACATACGTTAGTGTACTTTGAAAGTAAGATCGTAATGGATGCAGGCCATACTAAACCGAACCTATTTAGTCTTCCCGAATTTTCGTTAAGGAAATAAAAAAATAGAAGATAACCTTTTTATACGTACGTATCTTCGTTTTTGTTCCTAGTATTTGATTATCTTGTAATAAGGGCTTTTTATGTAAGTACAAGAATAGTTATCAATATTTGAGCTAAATTACATTTAGTTCTTCTAAGAAATGGTAATAATAATACTTTGAAATGAAGACAAGAATGATGTGAAGGCTCTAAGAAAAATAATATGATCATCTTAATATATTTGATAAAGTCGAAAAATCAATTCTCGCTCAAGACTGATTGCAAAGATTTTCTGTTTAAGAATCCGTATCACTAAATCCAAATAAAATTCTTTAATTAACTATATCTGAGGCCGTATATGTTTTTATATTTAACGCATTTATCCATATAAAATTTTCGTATTAAACATAACCTCTTAAACCTCGTACTCAAATTCAAATGTTTATTATTACTTCTAATATTATTTCCATAGAGAAAATGTATTAGAAACTTTTCCACTTTTCAGTAATATTTTCTTCCCTGTTATCAAGGTGGCACCACTCATAGAATACAATAATTACATGATGCGACGTTCAGTTTTAAAAAATCCTTTAGTCAAATAGATTATCTGCTATCAAATCTCGTAGATTATTAACTGGCTGATGGCGCAAATAGTAGTGATCCTATCTTGTCAAAGGTCGTGGGTTCGATCCCAGTCCAGGACAAATATTTATATGATAAATATTTGTATTTTTCTGTGTCTGGGCGTTATTTTTATATATTTAAGAACTATATTTATAACTCCTCTATTGACTGATATCCATAACACAAGTGGTTTAAGCTATTTATCTCGGAGTGAGGGCAACGTATGAGATGTCGTGCGATTTTTTTTATTTATTATTTATAAATCTGAAATAAATAATACGTCATTCGCACATCGTCCTAAAATACAAACCAATTATCTATTCATTATTCCAGATCCTAAAACATGGAGATAATTTCAGTCTATCTGTCGTATTCTTAATAGTCAGTTTGGGAAATGAAACGATTAACAAAAGATATAGTAAGCCGGAAACGTGACTTGAATGAAGTTAATACAGCTCGCTTGTAGGGATTAAAGACTCATCTCACTGAGATGCCTCAGGGATGACATTGTGGGCTATTTAATAAATTAACGTTCGTTTATACCACTATTAACTATCACTATGATTGCTTAGGTGTGAGGTACCAGCAGAGTAAAATAGCACCTTCCCTTGTACTAGGTGTCGTAAGAGGCGACTAAGGTACCAGAACTAACAGATGGCGGTATATCCATACGCAACAGTGTAGCTAGAATGCACAAGATGGAAATGGCAGCGGCATCTCTGTCGCAAAAGCTGCGCTCTGCGATTGCCAACACGCTTGCCCAGCGCGGCAATTATGGGGAAAATTCCCCCTTTCTTGGAGAGGCCTATATCTAGAAGTGGACTTCCAATAGCTGATGTGATGATGATGGTTGTGTTACAATCATTACACATTCAGCCGTGTAATACAGGAAGTGTAGAATAGAATCTTCTCCTGTACCAAGTGTCGTATTATGTTGACAGAAATATGTTCTATATTTCGATTACTTGAAATGAATAAGATTGAAAATAATATTGTGATAAACATGACGTCATATTTTACTAATATATAAACAATTATTTTGTGACGGTTAAAATCGAGCATCTTTGATGGCAAATGTCAATGAATATACTCAGTGTGGAACGACCTAACCGAGGCTCTAAGTTTGACCTAAATTCTAAACTTTAGCTATTTCCAGTTTCGTAATTATGCTGTAGCTCGTTTTCTGCTTTAACTGTCTTCATCATTGATTGTTTTAACTCTATAAGACACAAAGCCTTGCCCAAATTTATTAATATTAGTACTCTACATATAAACGTGCTGTAGGATACCACTAGAGTAGAATAATAGTATTTCCCTGAGTACAGTTATCAAAAGAGGTGGATTAGGTACCGGAACCGACAGATAGCGCTATATTAACCTGAAGCAGCGTAGGTTAAATCCAACCGCGCGGCGACGGTTGGAAGTATTCCTGTAGCGAAGCTACACTCTGGGATTCCCACAAAAATTACCCAGCGCGGCAATTATGGGCTATATTCCCTCTTTCATTGCGATGCATATGTGCAATAGTGGACGTTTAACAGCTGCTATAATAATTATATATACTTCATACATTTTGAGTGTATATCTTTATTACATGCTTATGTATTTGCCACCATGCTTGCCTAGCACGGCAAATATAGGCAAGTTTACCCTTGAAATTCTTGGAAAGGATGTCCAGCAGTAGACGTTTCGTGCATGCTGTTATGATCGAAATCTCACCAGTTTTCCATTAGATACATAGTGTTCTGGAATCATCGTCATAGCTTTGTATTATTGTCACAATAATATATTATAGATTCTTACTCAGATTTAAATAGCTTAAAGCAAGTTGCCGTAAGGTACTGGCAGAGTAGAATAGTATCTTCCCCTATATCAGGTGTCGTAAGATGCGACTACGTAAAACCGTTAGATGGCGGTATATCCATTCGAAAAAGTGCAGTTCAAGTACACAGAACGGGGATAGGGAGCAGTATCCCCGTCGCGAAAGCTGCGCTTCACGATTGCCAACAAGCTTACCCAGCGCGGTAATTATGATCAGAATTCCCCCTTTCTTGGGGAGGCCTATGTCCAGCCATATATGTAATACTCAAATCAACATCATCAACATTAATATATAAGCCGTATGATGTTCATACCTGGATAAGCAATAGGCTGTTAGCCTATCCAAGTGATCTCCGGATAGGACCGGTTGTATGCGGGCAGTGTCGAGCGCAACACTGCGGTTTTAGTCAGATCGTCCTTGTAGATGGGAAATATATCAATCCATATTGTTAACACCAATACATAGTACAAACACAAATGTTCAGAAGGTAACGTCAAAGTTTAACAATTGCAACATTAAATGTATTAAAAATAGACCTTATGCAAAGATCGTCTGCATTAGTACCTTACAGCTTTCTGTAGTTAGTATTGCTATGTTCCGGTTTAAAGGGTGTAAGAGGCAGTAAAATTGCTGGTTATATATGAAATTGTATCTTTAGTTCACAGGGTTGGTAGCACGTTAGTGATATCTTTGTGATGACACGAGCGTATATCGGCTGCGGTCACGTTTAAATTCAAGCGGACCGTGTGCTTGTTGAATGTTTCGAAACACAGCAACACTCTTAAAATTTACAACGTGTTCTTCTAATTAAATAAATTAATAGAACTTTTTTAGTCATCAGTAGCCGTAGGGGATTCCAAATGATTATTAAACATCAAGGATTGCGCGGTAAAACGGTCACCCAAGCACAGTGAGCTCGGAATAGTTTAATATTAATTTTATTGCTTAACCCAAATTTCATGACCCGTGCAAACTTTGATAATAAAATACGAGTACATTTCGTTGCAAAAGTTATCAATTTTAAACCTAAGAGCATACTAGTATTTAATAAAATTTCATAATGAATTCAGCATTTTAGTATTTATTTTGACGAGCCCGAAAGCGTTGACGGTAGGGATCCCATCTTATGAGAAAAGTTTCGAAGGTTTGATCCCCATCTACGTCAAATACTAACAGACACATACATCACGCCTATGTCCTATCGGGGTAGGCAGAGACTATGGATCTCCAATTGTTAATATTTTATACCTCTCTTGCTTCCCTTGCTCGCATTAGCCCTTTCTTACACGCTCGCTTATTCTTGCTACTTTTAACCTGACCGAACATTTATGTGATGATAATCGTGTTTGGGACTATAAATTGTTGTGATTCCTCTGTTATCAAATATCCGTAACACAAGTGCTTTAAGCCACTTACCCCGGAGTCAGGTCTATGTTTAATATGCTATAGGAAATTATTGTAGGAATTTCGCAGAGTTGGAAGCTCTGCAAAATTTCCTGCGAGTGACGGCTCCTCAAGCAGAGGTTCGTATCTTGTAGACGGCGTGCCGTAACAGATTAGAGGCCGTAATGATATCGGGCGCGTTAAGCTGTGGTGACGCTTACTTAATCATCCGAGTCACCTTGAGAAGTATGAAAACCTCTTTGCCTAAACTGAATGTTCATTACTTCTAGCAAAATTCTGTTCGCTTCATCTTCAACCGCCCAGTTAGTTGCATACGTCCAAATGGTTACTAGCTAGGTACATACTCTTTTCTCGGGTTAATCAGTTAAATGGTTGGTTGGATTTGGTACTCAGTAATAATGGTATGCCCTGTGCAAAATGTAATGTTAATAGGGTATTTGATTGGTTATAAATGTGTATATTTTTTAAGTGTTACCATTTGAGGCTAGGTGTATTATTTTTGCGATATTCCTTTATATATAACATGATAGAAAGTCAGTTGTCAATTATGTAGCGTCGTACAAGTTATTAATGTTGGCAATATAGTATTTGACATTATATTTTGCTAATAAAAAGGACATGCACAGAATAATAAATAAAATCGATTTAAAACACTTTAAAAATACGTTAGTTTGACAGTTGTCTGCTTAATCAAGCTATAGAAAAGCTAAAGGACTGTAGAAAATAATCAACTTGTTTTAGGTTTCAAATATAACTATAAAACATCTTCAATGCATAAAAGTAAGGTTTATAAATTGTTTTATTCTTGTAAAAATGTGATATACACTGTAAGTACCTACTGGCAGCTTAAAGAAAATATTAGGAATATTATTAAACTTTCCCTATCCATCTTTATTATGCTGTCAGTATAAGACTTGAGTATATAAAATATCAATAAGGTCTCTTTCACACTGGTAGGGTTGATAGGGTACACAGGGAGTTCGGGTCAAGCCTGTAATTTTTTTTGTTTTTCTATTGAAAATTTACTTTAAAAATACTTATAATTTAGACACGATTTTATTTTAGTTACATTTGAGTGGATTACAATATTAGTTGACAGCTTTTAAATATATTTTTTTCTTCCTTTTCTAATATATAAAATTCTCGTGTCACAATGTTCGTTCACTTACGCCTCCGAAATGGCTCGACCAATTCTTATGAAAATTTGTATGCATATTCAGTAAGACTTAGTATGGGCAACTATCAATTTTTCAAATCTCTAAGTGATAAGGGGTGTTAATCGCAATTTTTTTTAATGTGGCATTAAAAAATATAAACAACCCTAAATTTACATTTCTTTCACGAACTCATAGTTTTTTATAGTAATATTATATAATTTAATTGGCAGAACAAAAGTTGTTTTGTTTCGTTCCGTTCTGTGTTGTTATGAAGTCAGCAAATACGCTTTGCTTGATGGTAAACGAGACCACAACTTGACTCGTGTCATCACAAAGATATCTATGTCGTGTCGCTAACTATGTGAACTAAAGATACTACGTCACAATACGCAGTATGTTAAATCACAGCCTCTCACGTCCTGTAAACTGGAACACAGTATTGCGAACACTGATATTTGGCGGTAGAAATAGGTACTAAAGCGACTTATGTAAGAGGTCTAACGGCTCAACAGATGGTAGTGATCCTGTCTTATATGCCAAAGGTCGTGGGTTCGACTCCCACCGAAGACAAACATTTATACAATGATATTTATGTTTGTTCTGTGTCTAGGTGTTAAATATATGTACTTAAGTAGTACATTTGTGATTCCACTGTTGTCTAATGTTCGTAATACTACTGCTTTCAATAACTTATTACTGATTCAGGTCAATGTATGTGATGTTGTGGAAATTTATAGGTAGAATCTAGCGTAGAATATGTTGATATATCGTAAAATTTCAAAGTAATCCGAGATAGTATATCATGTAAACAATACAAATGATAACAGTTGGCATAGAGTTGTTGAATATTAATTATATTGCGATTACAAATTCCGGTTATGGAACTTGGAATAGACAATATTTGTTAGGCAAACGTTTTGCCGATTTCAATTTAAATGTTTGTGTATATTGCTTTGAAAGTTTAGAAGCAAGATTAACTTACTATCAACGCGTAGTTGTTAGTCATAGTTTTGTTTATTTGGAACTAGTTATGATTTATACAACTTAAATACAATCAATATGGGTTATTTTGGCCACGAGTGGTAACTTTAGCTTCCATTTAAAGGGAAGTATATATGTTTATAACAAAGTTCAATAAATACTATCTACATCGGTTAGTTACTGGATAAGTTGATACAGTTTCTTCAGTTATTAGGGTTGGCTCGATCGTCTTTATGTTTTGGTCACGTTTATCATCAAGCGGACCGTATGTATGTTTGCTGATTGCAGGTTGCTATGTATTTTTGCAGGTTTATTAACAAAGAAGAAAGTTGTTCAGTCATTTCAGTCTAAAGAACATTGGAATGAAGAACAACTTTACCCTATTTAATACTAATAGTTACCTCAAGTAGTTTCTGTTCCAGGAACACCGAAAAAAATATATATCATGTTATGTGTAATGTAACTTATTATTAAAACGTACAAGAATAAAAAAAAACTTAAATTATTCTATTTTAGGTAAGGATCTCTATTTTTTAATACGATTAAGGTAAAAATTATATATCTTATTAGGTGGAAATTAAATTTTAAATTAGCATAGGCCTAATCAATAAAAAAATAGTTTTGTCAGTAATTGCGCTAGGCAACCTGGTAGGCAATTACAGAGCGTAGCTTACGCAACAGGCATGCTGCCGCTCACCGCCACCTAGTGCA
This sequence comes from Heortia vitessoides, assembly GCA_020976665.1. Taxonomy (NCBI): domain Eukaryota; kingdom Metazoa; phylum Arthropoda; class Insecta; order Lepidoptera; family Crambidae; genus Heortia; species Heortia vitessoides. The sequence goes on from JACJUM010003129.1 coordinate 14,846,072, forward strand.
TTTGAGCTACACAATTCTGTTTTACCGCCATATATCGGTTCTGGTACCATAGTCACCTCTTACGACACCTGATACAGGGGAGGTATTACACTGACAGTACAACGTGGATTTTTAATGGAAGATGAATTCTAAAAATCGTTTCATTATATTTAATTCAAATCTTCGTTATACAAACATAATCGACGGGCTCGACGGTGCAGGTGGTTGTAATAAAATCTGATGCACCAAGGGTCGTAAGTTCGCCCACAACCGAGGACAAACATTTCTATGATGATATTTGCGATAAGCTGTCTTGAAAATTTATCTGGGTGATCAAAAATGTATTTAAGTATTATAGTTGTATTTCCTCCGTTGTCTGGCGTCCATAACACAAGTGCTTTAAGGGACTTACTTGAGAGACAGGTCAATGTAAGAGATGATTCAGGAATTGATTATTATTTGTTATTATAAAATAAGATCTTATCTCTTTATTTTTTTTATTATTAAAACAGGTCGACATACACACTCACAGCCCGCGTAATAATAAGCGTCACTGCAGCCTATAAACGTTCGTAATATCACAAGGATATCACTAACACGTTGGCAAACTTGTGACTTGTGGGTGTTATGCCATATTATTGTAAATTCACTGCCTCTCTCACCTTTTAGACCAAAACACAGCAATGCGAACACTGCTATTGGGTCTTTATAATATTAGTAAACCAACTATAATACTATAATGATAACTAAATATAACGTAAAACAAAAGTAACTGTTATTTAATATACTACATAAATTGTATCACACTTCATTATTGTTTTAAGGATCGTATCACCTTCTAAGTAAACGTCTAAAATAGCTGTACTCCACCAGATCGAACTAAATTCTCGGTCTGGATTACGCGTCTAACTTTCTAGTCACGTTTCCTATCTTTATTAATCGTATTACTTTTTAACTCAATAGTTATGTCATTGATAATACAAAACCGGTTTCGCAGGGTTAATCTACTATTGCATGCGATCAAATTATCTGTTGAGTTACTCTCATTAAAGAAAAACGTATAGATTCTACTTAGCATTTAAATATGTGATATTTTCTTTGATTCTTTCACTGATGTAGGGTAGTGAGTGTTGAATAAATCGAAACTCAAATACGCACTTCGAGTTAGCTAAGGAGGCTCATAGCGCGAACCGCATAGTTTTCGGTGCCATATATCATCGCTATAAACATAACACCATTGCTGGATGACTTTCGACTTTAGGCTCTCAGATATGTCAGACAAAGTATTTTTCAGTCTGACTTCTTTCTTGAAGTTGGACAATTAACTCAAACTCAATATTAATTAAATGAAAAAAATACCTTCTCATTAAATATATATATTATTTAATGCAAATAAATAATAATTATACAACTTAATTGACCGACGACCTTAATGACCTGATCGGGCATAAGATTATTTTAAACAAATAAATCACTGAGTTACTCACTTTCTTCTAGTCAGCTGCCGGCATTAGACGGGTTAACACTAAGTTTACTGTAGATTCATTACGCAAGCCTACAGAAAAAAACGGCTGGAAAAACTAATGGTTATGAATGTTCTATAAATACTATTCCTAGTGAATGGTGTAAATCATATTTTTTTTATTAGGCTACGTCGACAAACAAGCATACAGTCCGTTTGACGGTATGTGTATCATTAATCAAAATCTCATACATTGAACTGATTTCATGGTAAGCCGTTTAGAACACTTGTGCTACGAGCATCCGACAACAGAGGAATTATTACAAATATTATACTTAAATACATATTTTTAACACCCAGTCAAAAAACAATCACATATTGTATCATATAGATAATTGTCCATTGGCGCATTAGATAGGATTGAACCGTTGGCGCATTAGATAGGATTGAACCATTGGCGCATTAGATAGGATTGAACCATTGGCGCATTAGATAGGATTGAACCATTGGCGCATTAGATAGGATTGAACCATTGGCGCATTAGATAAGATTGAACCATCTTATGCGCAGTTAGAACCACTACCATTTTAGCCATCGGGCCCATTAGCATCACATTAAGCGTTATTGTAGTTTATCATCATATCAGCAATAGAAAGTCAACTGTTGAACATAGACCTTACAGAAATAGGGGGATTTTGCCTATAATAGGTAGCAACCGCAAAGCGTTGCTTTGAGCGGTAATGCTGCCCACTCCCGCTCTACACCTGAGTTTTACTGTAACAGAGTGGTTATATCGCCAAATGTCGGTTCCGGTACCTCAGTCGCCTCTTACGACATCTGGCAGAGGAGGATGTACTATTGTACTCTGCCAGTATAACATGGTATTTTTTTTAAATAAGATGACTTAATTTGGCTATATATTATACTTACCTAAGCTTATACTATAGCTTAACTTATTGCATAAAAGAATAATAGATTGTTGAACTTTATTAACTTTCTGAAACTTTATAAACTAAGGTATTGTTAAATCCCACTGGATTAACATTATATTTTATTGTATTTTAATTTACCTATCTCAGGAGGTAATGTGATAACTTTATTTTTTATTAGAATAGGTCGACATACAAGCATACGCGTGATAGTTACTGACACCGCAGCCTAAAGATGCTCGTGATATCACAAGGATATCACAAGCGCATTGTCAACCTTGTGACTTGAATACATGATGTCATATTACCTAGAAATTAACCTGCTGCATCCCTTCACCCTTCTTAACCTTCAAACTAGAATATAACGATGAGAACACTGCTATTTGGTGGTAGAAATAGGCGAGAGTGATGCACTTATGTAGACAACCTTTTGTGTGAGTACGACAACCATATACATGTCATGTACTCAGAATAATACTTAATACATATTAAAAGATTCATTGTCATTACAAACGTTGGATTAGAACGACTATAAATGGATGGACAAAAGAGTTCACTGTTGCATATATAACGGTAGTATATCATCATACCAGCCATTAAAAGTCTACTGCTGGACATAGGCCTCTCCAAGAAAGGAGGTTTCGCCCATAATTGCTGCACTTGGCAAGCGTGTTGGCAATCGCAAGGCGCAGCTTTACCGATGGGGATGCTTTGCGATAAGGATGCTAAGGTAGCATAGATCTCGTCAATAATAATTTGAAAGTTGTATGTTCAGTTAGTTTTAATTGTTTTATGATTTACCATTTATTATTAGGAGCAGAAAATAAAACTGATTTCTAGTTTCTCCCAAACTAGTTAACCTATTTCTTGTAAATGTCTCATATATTCATGTCACCGAATATAACGGACCGTAATTACTAAGTCTGGAAAAGGCGTTCTGCCGATTATTACTTATTTCATATGTTTAGGCTTAATGACAACATGAATGGACGTAGTTTATTACAAATAAGCAATTTGTTTCGGCTAACTTGTGTAATATATCATAAAATATTATATTTCCTTGTTTCGTGTATTAAAAAAAATCAATATGTCGAGATCTTCTTTCGCATTCAAGGATTAAAGTTGATATAAGCAGGCCCGACAGACATTGTTTTGCGAAAACCAATATTTCTGGCGTGAAAATTTTAAATTGTATATATTTAAAGGGTGGTCAACCCTTATCACTTAGAGGTATAAAAAATTGATAGTAGCTGATTTTTAGACCTACTGAATATGCATATAAAAATCGGTCAAGCCGTTTTGGGGGAGTATGGTACACACATTGTAACACAAGAATTTTATTTAGAAAATTTCTCCTGTATCAATCTGACGATTGGTAAAAACTGGATGACAGTTATTTTTAAAAATAACTTATATTTAGACAGAAAATATACATGTCGACGTTATTTTTGTTTCAATCAATCATCAATCTGCTCAGGTACTGGAACCTTAAGAAAGCTAATCATATTAACCTGAAACAGCCTAGCGTAAATTCAGCTGTATCGTAATAACTTCGTTACGACGCTACGAACTACGAGTAACAACATACCACGACAATCTAGACATTACCTTCAAAAATTTATGTATAAGTGATTTTAGATTTGTTAGGACAATGATAATGACAAAGAGGTTACTTAAGATGGGGATGAAAGTTATTTCCGATATTTTCACATAGATAAAATAAGAGAATGATCAGGCCCTGTTTCGGGCCATTTTTTTCAACTGCCGCCTCCTATTGTTATTTTTAATAAAAGAACAGATGAACAAAAGACTAACATTAATTGTATCTTGTTTCTAAAAAATACATTTAACATTCCTCAAAATACAAGAAAAACAATATCTAGGAAAAATATTCAGAATCCCTGAAAACCATTGACGTGACTCGACTCTACACTAAAAGAAAACTACATCACCATAATTGGTAGAAACTGAACTATACAGGTAGCATTTAAAAAGCTCTGCGATGTCACAAGGGAAAAAGCGAGGGCAATATATATGAAATTATTAGTGGAATACTCATTGCTTCAATGTTGTTGGTAAGATGCAATCAAAAGATTCATATCACCATGTTAAGTTTAATATCGCACAACGAACTATAATATTAGTTATTGCTCAGCGAGATAGGAAGTGACAGCTATTTGCCTCGACCTCGAATATCTTAGTGGCACAGTAGATATAGTTGTAACAGTAGTTTGATTATTGTGAAGTATTATCTTATTAATAGTATGTTATACATAGTGAAGTACAATTGGCGGCCTTATCGCATATAGCGATTTCTTACAGGCAACCGTTGCATGGAAAATGTGTGGAAAATATATTTAAAACACGCAGTATGAGGTGTACCATATAAAAATGAAACAATAATAACGACACGACTAAAGCATTTTTTTTTGTATATTTGATGCAAACATTTACCAAACGGTAAAAAGTACTTTTGATATGAGTAGCGAATGAATTATCACTTTCATCTTAGTTGCAAAATGTCAAACGATTTTTCTATAAAAGGAAGAAATTTTGTCCGTAATTATTACACTGAGCAGGTGTAGAGGTAATCGTAGAGTGTAATTTCACGACTGGAATGCCGTTGCCCACCTCCACCCTGTTGTATTTGAGATATCCGGTGGATATAAACCATCTGTCATTTTGATAACTCAGTCGCCTCAAACGACATCTGGTACGGAGAAATGTACCTACTATTACACTATCAGTGCCTGCCAAGAGTAAGTATTTGGCAACTGTACGTTTGTGGTAAAAAAAAACTTTCATTTGACGGTTATCGAAGCACTGCTATACAGGCGTTTTTGACTGATAGCCGTCTATGTCATGCCTATCATATCACTTCTGTAATAAATCTTTATTTATAAAAATTTCGTTTCACGTTGTTCGTCCGGGATGACCTTCTAAACTACTAAACCATGTTTAATCTATTTTCGCGTGCTATTACTACAGTTTGATGCAACTTGAGAGATAGGGTAGTCTCTCTCATATTTTAGTCGCAATCTTACATTCATGAAAAACATATAAGTAGTTTTTTCATCGCGCAACGTCTTATATATTGGTCTCACTCCGAGACAAGTCAATTAAATTACTTGTGTTTCGGACACTAGATAATAGAATCATCACAAAAATAATACTTAATCACATATATTTAAAATTCAAATGCAGAAAGAACACAAAAACCGACACATAAATAATTGTCTAGGGTGGGAATTGACCCTACGAATTTTTGTGTGAACAAGACAGGATCTCTATCATCTACACCATCGGGCCCGTCAAAGTTAAGACAGAAAAATGTCTATCAGATTAGCTAGTATCATAAAGTCAAAGAAAAACTATTGCCAGAACAATTTAACCAAAGAACGGTCTAAGAAATAAAAAATAGAATAAAAATAAATAAATAAAAACCTTAGAATATGAATTATTTTCTTGAAGTGAAATAACAACATATTGTGACACAATTTTTAAAGACAGCAAAGTCATGCTACTGCCTTAGTGATTAGTCACTGGGGTCGCTATTATTATTTGAAGATAAACATTATAACGTATTTGGTGTGTATATGAAAGTTAGGTATAGCATCGACTGTGAAATTCAACTAAGTTATTTCTAGCGATCGTAAGTAGGAATATATATTTATTAAAAAACCAAAAAAATGCAGAATTCATACGCCTCTGCTATCATGTTTATATATAAAATCATTTAGGTGTTCCGATTGAACTTTTAAACTATCACATTGATTTTAATATTGTTTTTCTGACTGTGTACAGTTTGATCCATTATAAGAGATAGGATTGTTTATATTTAAATTTAAGAGAAGACAACGTCTGGGTACGCTATTTTATGTAATTAGTTATTAATTAAATTACTATTTGAAATTGTATTCATTATTATAATGACTAGTGATAATGATAATAACGACCTTAATTTAACAAAATTAAAAATCAAACGACACATCATACAAAGACCTAATGCCTGATAAAACAATTTTTTAAAACTTACATACAGAATAAACACAAATGTTTATCACAATAATTGTATACCTTAGATGGGGATAGAACCTACGACCTCTGACGCATAATATAGGGATACTAGCACAAACACTATCGCCCCGAATGCATTTAGTTAAATGCATGTGTGTAACTTAATTCTTTTGGATGGCTAAGCTTATGCAAAAGAATTGTTACTCAATTTTAAATTTTAATGAGATTGTATATACAGCATTTTTTATTCCGATCGTATTAAGCCTTCCTAGCCTAATATTTGAATGTCCATCGATAGTATTCAGCGGCTTTTTGCCAGCCTACTCATACGTCAAAAGCTAATTAGAAGCAAAATCACGAACGCAATACGCCAGCTCTATACGGCCTTAATACGCCGCTTATTCGACATTAACTTTACTATCGATTAACTGCCCGGAGTCAGTCACACATAGTTAAAACGCTTTACAGACATTTAGCGAATTAATAGATCGCCGCTGTATGCGGACTTAGCATATTAAATATTGGCAATAAATGTGTGCAACTATGTATCGTCATCATTATAATAATCGTAGCATAGAGGAAAGAGGTCCCAAAGAGGTCCCCTCCCCAAGAAAAGGTGAATTTGCTGGGCAAGCGTGGTGGAAATCGAAGAGTATAGCTTCGCTATGGAAATGCTGTTGTCTATTCCCAACCTATTGCATTTGAGCTACACTGCTTCGGGTGGATAAATCGCCTTCTGTTGGTTCCCGGTATCACTTTCGCCTTTACGACACCTTGTATAGGGGGAGGTACTATTCTACTCTGACGCCTAGTATGTGTACAAGTTACATATTTTTGGTTCTATTTCTGATTGTTTCCGTGATTACCTACTTTTTATTACTTTCTTTTAACTTAATAATACCGTTGGTATATTATTTTTCATTTGTTTTTTGTCAACAAATAATAATTTTTTGGCTCGAACACATGCGGATATCATTTTGAGCATGTTGAAGGTCAAGTAAACTACCATTGTCTGCCCCATTCTTCAAAAATGATTGATAATTCTAACAGGGTTAATAATCTGATGGTTGCTGTTATAGCACGTAGGACTAATGGAATAAAATCTCGACTTAGAACCACGCAAAGCTAAGAAAAGCATAGGACGTGTCTCTAGAAGATGGTCAGATGATTTGATCAGAACCTCATTATTGAACCGAATGAAATTGTACAAAAATAGCAAACTTTATAAAAGTCTAATAACCAAACTCTACCAAACCGAAGCAAAATCTCTTAAGAAGGCTTAGGTTCTGAAGTTCTACAGGAAATATTAGGGTGAGACTGTATGCGGCCAGCACTTACTGTTAGCGTTGTGAACCTTGTGACTCAAAGATATACCATATTACCTAGTAATTTAGCTGCCTGCTGTTTGGCATCAGTGCATTCATTTTAAAGAGGATTAAATGTAAATATCAATGAACAACGTTTTTACGAAGTGAAGCTGCTCTTGATAAAGCCACAACCCTATTCAGGGTCTCAATTAGGGGCATAATTTCCTATAATCTTGTCATCTATGTATTATCATTGATATATATAACGAGCGTCTGTAGGCTACGGTAACGCTTACTATCACTGTTGTCGTCCCGGTCCAACAAATAACGAAGAACTTTGTGATTTTTGTTTATCGAGTCAGTCAATAAGATCATTTATTTGAAATGCTACCGGCTTCGAAAACTAAGAGCTCTTTAGATATACTTAACGTTTAAACTTGCCGAAAGCGAGGTTCAAAGATGCAACAAGCCTAAAACCGATGCCTCACCGTAATTTCGAACTCCGCAAGTATCCCGTGAACTGTTCCTCTCAATTTTACGTTCACTTGGCATTTGTGCGATGGCTGAACTAAAACTATTTAGATTTTTTACTAGATAGGCTTGGACATTTATTTGGCGTTGCAAGAAAATGGGTATTTTTTGCGTTGATTTATTGTTCGTTCGTAATAAAGGGATTGCGAGTTTGTACAGTTCAAATATTTTTAGTGGTTAGAGACAATAAAATCACCGTGTCCATACATTTGATCTTCATGGGCCTTCTCTTGTAGGTTTAGTAAAGGTGAAAATTGATATTAATATGATAATTGGGGACCCAACTGTAGAATTCCCCATTCGTAAAAAAAAAATCTATTAAGGCCAATAGAGTCAAATATCTCGATAGCGAAAAAATTTTAAAAATTTAGGTTTCCTATAAATATGTTTAAATTTAGTCTAAGCTCATAATAAAATCAATGCGCACTTGTGATTTTATCCACGTTAAATTATACTTACTAACTTTGCAACCCTCTTTTATCATCTTAAGAAATTATTTTCAAAAAATATTTTACATTTGTTTCATGACTTATAGTGATGAACCTTTGTACTGATTTACATATATATACATATAGATAGAATAAACTCGTTTTAGGACTAGGTGATTAGGATATTTGAGTGAAAAAAACCGAAATACTAAAATATCCTCCCATCATCTGGTCAGATGAACTGGCGAAAGACATGAGACCACGCAGGATAAAGAGTGCATGGTCCAGTTGAAATATCTTGGGGGGTCCTATGTCAGATAATGGAAACAAAGCCTTTTATCCCGTATTGTGAACTACATGTTTAGTTATATATGAAGGAACCACCGTACCTTTGGCATATTGCGGTGCTGTCGGGGACCATTACCAGTGCAAAAACCGGATTCGGCCGGTCTTACCAATTGACCAGGGCAAATTACTATTAACGACTAATACCGCATAACAGGAAATCCACTACCTCTTATGCAAAGAGGTACTGGAGCTGTAAAGTCGCTCAACACTCGTAATCGCTATTGACTACTCACAGTATGAATCTTCGTTCGAGACACTGGATAATCCGATCATCGCTTTTGAAAATGCACAGTTGAAATCAGGAATCGTTGTCAATTGATTAATTAGATTTTTACTTTTAATTGCTGTAGAGGCCTCTTTTCCTCTAATAAAGTTGTTCTGAATTCTTAACGTGTTGTGAGACAAACTTAGCAATTTTACAAAGACTGGTGAGCCAAATTTCATATTGCACACTTTCACTCGTCAAGTAACTATATTTAGATACACACCTAAACTCTGCATTGTAAAATTAGTTTAGAAAGTTTAACAGAGTTTTGAATATTCAACAAGGCTAAGAACTTACGCCACTCTGAAATAACGGAGGCTGAGTCCGACATTAAGCAACTAATTACTCGTTTTCAGTAGGAAGTACACTAGGTATTAGTGTGTTCATCAAACACATTGTAATAAAATTATGTGTTTTGTTTTGGAATTTTTATTTGTTGTTATATTATTTAAACACAATTTGAAACGTTTTCAATCCTTTTGTTAGTTATTTAACTTACAAAATGGTGCACAACAAACATCATACAATACACGTCAATCAAAATTAATCTATTTGTAAGAATCTGGTGCCTAAATTAGGCAAAAAATATACCTATAGCTACAAGTCACCAGTCCACCACCACGACGTTCGGTAGTAATCAAATTGGTTTATTAAGGCATACGCGTACGAAGTTCTAAAGGAAGCGAATATTATTACAAATGCTAAATTAGATAAAATAAAAGAAGCAGGGAAAGATTTGCAAAACTATGTTAGACATATTAAAAGATCTTTTGTAGCCTCATCATCTAAAGATATCAACCGTGTCTTCAGTCAGTTATGTCAGGTTAATTTAAGGAGATGGTAAATTGATAGTTTTTTATTGATAAGGTAATACGATAAGGGTCGAGAATATTATAGAACCTATGTGAGAAACCGAGACGAGTAGGAGGCGATATACATATAGCATCCCTTCTGCATTTATTCATAACAATGTTAGAATAATATTTGAGGACTAAATGTTTCCTAGGGCCAGTATTACGAATAAATGTTTGTCTCTCTAAGGTCTTATTTCTTATTAAATTCATCAGAGGGAAACCGATAATTATTAAGCACGTATTCAGTTAAATGTTTAAAGTTTTTTTTTATTTAGTATTTCCAGTTTCATCATAATTATTGCTTATTTAAAGACTTTTTAATAATAAATTGCAATCCCTATTCATCCCGTTCGAGCTTTTTTTTAAATCAGTTCATACTGTATATCTGCATATTAATTTACAACAATTGTCTAAATTCCAATTATCTATTATTAGTGGTTCTAGCTGTACGGGAATCATCTTTTTATCACTGGAAACTTATTATATACGAGTAAATAGTTGTAATTTGGTAGTTGGTGGTAACTGACCAAAAGCTTTATTTGAAACATTAAGACGACTTTCAAATTTCCAATGATTTCTATACTTTTTTAAATTGCATCTCATATTTTGATGTGTATTGGTTGATATAACAACACTCATAATAAAATTTCCAAAAGTTAAACATGCAAGAACCCGCAAACCAATTCGGGCTCGGCAAGTTAATCGCTCGTGAACTGTTGCTCTCAGTTTTACGATCACTGAACATTTGTGCGCTGGCCGAGCTCAGCTTTTTGGATGTATATCTAGCGGCGTTAGAATATTCATACTGAAATATAAAATTGAAACTTGCCTTGCCTGTAACTTACTTTGCCTGTATGCTGAAATAAATTTATTTAATTCTAGCAGCCGTAGGAAGTCCACTACTAGACTTATGTCTAGGCCTAGGTAAATTTACCCTAAGGGGTAAATAAATGTAGGGTAAGCCCTATGGCCTAAATTGATCTACTATGTTGGAGAGCAAAAAAAACCCCTCACCGACAAAACATACTGGGTACAAACAAACAATAGACACCATGTCCCTAGTTCGTGCGGTCAACACAAGCCTGGATGGACAAGGGAAACACCAGACTGGACTCACCTGTGCCGTTGATCTGGAAAGGCAACACCATTCACCGTAATAAACACTCTGACAACTTTAAATTTTTATTTCTTGAAGACTTTGCGATATTGTTAAAAATAAAATTGCCATTACTTAATATTTTATTCCCACATCTCATTCGTTGACCTGACTCAGTGATAAATCGCTTGAAGTACTTTTGTTATGGACATCAGACTACAGAGGAATCACAAATATACAACTTAAATACATATATTCAACACCCAGACATAAAACAGACATAAATATTATCATATAAATATTTGTCCTGAGTGGGGATCGAACCTTCGATTTCGATTGGACCTTCGGCGCAAATGATAGAATCACTACCATCTGTACCATCGAGCCCCTCAATTAAAAAATTTATGACCAAATTTAGGTTTTATTTATGACGATTGTATGTATCAGTGCATTCTGGTCGCACTAATGCAGAGCAATCCGCTCTTTCAACACTCATAACGACGATTCTCCTTACATCCGTGAAGTCTGTGCCTTAAAGGAGCCTTTGGGTTTCCTTGAGCACTTCCACGCTACACGTGGCTGGCAAAACGACGAGAAAAGATTTGCTGATTAATGAGAAAATTTTGTATAGTTCAACTTCTGAATAAAGTATTATATTTAAACTTGAATGCTTGGTATTGTTCATTTTGTCAAACCCGTTATAAGATATTCGTCTATCTCTCAATGTTTAATGGCATAATAGTATTCCGAACCCCTTCCTACACAGTTAGACGGCGGAGCCGTTGTTGTAAATGCTAATTGACTATGTTCTGAATTTAATCGTCCCATCGCGCTTGATGTTAAAGTGATTCTGACTCTATAGAGATCGAAGTACCTATCGCAATTGTCAAACTTTCCATTGGAAACTGTATTGACTGAGCTGAAAGCACTTTGATTCTAGGTGGATATTAATTTATAGTCTAAGATCTAAATGCTTAATTTCTACGTTGATAAATTCAAACGAATAATATTCTTTATTAAAGTAGTTCTATATATTTATGCTTTCGAGTCGTTAAAAAAATCAAAAATATTTTAGATAATGTACTTACTTCTATTCCTTATATCACTCATTGGAAGTCTACTCTCTGACATAGGCCTTCATAAGAATTTTTTATATATATAATTGCCACACAGGGCTAGCGTGTTGCACTCGCAAAGCAAAGCTTTTGTAATGGGGATGCTGCTACCTATTTGCTGCTGTGCATTTGATCTACACTGTTACGGGTGGATAAACTGCCATCTATTGATTCTAGTACCTTAGTCACCTCTTTTGACATCTGGTACAGGAAGAGGTACAATTCTACTTTACCGGTACCTTACGATCTAACTAGCTTCTGTTATAATCATAATGTTGACTCTGATGACCAAACGGAAGGAGAGTCATCTAACATATGTAAATTAAGCCTATCTTAAACAAGTCTAGCGCTAACAGACGGGTTTTAAATCTAAATTTAATGCAGGTTCCTAAAACGAGCGGCGGCACGAATCACGAAATGAAAATCACGCATCTTTGCAGGTTCCTTTCTGCTTAAAACGGAGCCTGCAAGAGAAACTAGTGGTGATAAAGGCTTCATCAACACTAAATAGTACCGCCGTCGTTGGTAGGAGTTCCATCAAACCCCTACAGGCGTCGTGTTGTAATTGAACATCAGCGCCACCTATGATGTCCCATCCCTACTAGTTGTAAAAATTAATGTTGTGCCCCTCACTACTCTCTCTGCCATATTTTTTCTCTCAAGTGCGATCGGCAAATTATAATATCCTTAAATATCAATAAACTGTTATTTCATAATTAACGTTTCTACCTTTTATTTTAACAACACGTCGGCGCCAAGAAATCATTGTCATAAATAAAGGTTAGTGTAACTCAATCTTAGGCAGTTTATCACTAATATTTCTACGACATCTCATATATTGAACTTCGAAATATGTTGCTTAAAGCACTTGTGTATCAGACATCAGAAGAATTAGGAATATAATCATTACATACATATAAATAACACCCAGAGACAGAACAGATACAAATTCATCATATAAATATATGGTATGGGTGGTGATTGGAACCACAACCTAAGGCGCACGAGATAGGATCACTATCAACTGCGCCATCGGGCCCGTCGAATAATATCTTTAACATCAAAATTATTATGGGCAGCCACGTCGACTTTTTACGGGAAACTCGTTTTAAGCCTAATTTTTTTGCGTGCTTCTACAAGGCTATTCAGTTTTTTTTTCGTTAGTGTTTGTACATACCCATTTTTAAGGAAAATATCGCCTTCGTAGTACTGTAAAATACTTCGCATACTAGAAAAAATACAAAAACTAGCGGTATATACCGTTCTTTATACCAATGATGAGAGATGTGGGAAAGCCTCGTTATTGCTTGGACCTAAAAAATTATGCGGCGTAATAGCATTTCTTTTGTTTACAGCGCCTTCGATTTATTTTTTAGTTTAAAAAGTAATATAACTAAATTTTATGTTAATTACAACACATATTCATTAAGCTATTTATTAACCCATATCGTCTACTCCATATTTTTTTCCTTATGACGTGCTAGCTTTTGCTTTGACAGCTTGGTAAGTGCGTCATCAGCGGAAGCGGCGCGTGCAACTGCGTCCTCGCGCTCCCTAAGGCATGTGGCAGGGATGTATGGAGACGACAAGTAGGGGTTAAAGCGACTGTGGGCGCGGTATGTATGATATGTTGAATTCACAAAAAAAAGGTAACGATTAAAAGGTGCAAGGATAAGTAAAGTATTAAAGTTGCGGTTGCCCTTAGACATTTGGATACTGGACACTCAAATCAATTGCCTCTGAATAGAGTAACGAACTGTGACCCATAACTTCTAAACAGAGCAATGCTAAACTCGCCCTAAGGTCCAAATTATACATTACGTATTCGTACCATTGAGTTACCATTGGAGTAACTACAAAAAATGGTCTGAAATAGTGATGTACCTGAAGGAGAAAAGAAAGACGGATTTCTTTTAATGAAATTCTTATGTCTAATAATCTTCTTCTAAGTGTGTATAATGGTTGAGAGTTGTTGTTTTATACATGCATGTTTTATACATATTTTAAACACGAATTAGGGCTACATATATCCTTATTTTTTTGCCGCGGCCGTTGCCGTGCCGTATTACCGTGCCGTATATACTAAATATCGAGGGCCGCGAAGCACTAGCAGAGTAGAATAGTACCTCTCCCTGTACCAGGTGTCGTAAGAGGCGACTAAGGTACTAGAACAGACAAATAATGGTAGACCCTTCCGTAACAGTGCAGCCCAAATGCACTAGGAAGGGATGGGCAGCAGCATCCCCGTCGCGAAAGCTGTGGTCTGCGATTACCAACATGATTTCCCCGCGTGGCAATTATGGGTGAAACTCCCCCTCTTTTGGGCAGGCTTCGTTCAACATTGGACTGCCAATGGCTGGTGTGATAATGATGATGATGCGTTGAAAGCAGAACGATACACAAAATCCATAATTTCTTTTCTCTGTACCCAGACAAGGCACAGTTTTTAGTATGTAGAGTTTAGGCACATGTAGAGCCAACGATCGGTATCTCCTGGCCTAAGAAATCATCCAGTACCAGCGCTCTCGTGACGTCAATTAAGACGGGAGCAGTGGCAGAGAAATCCTAATCACATTTGGGCACCGCTTGTGTGCCATCAACAGTGACTGTATAAATTTGGTGCAATTAAATTTTGCCCTTGGATTATTTAATCGCATCTCATATATGAGATAATTTTATATGAGTTAGACCTCTTACAAAGTTCCTCTGCATTAACTCCTCACTCTCACCTAGCGTAAATATCTACCACCAAATAACAGTGTTCTCATTGCTGTGCTCCGGTTTGAAGCTTAAGAGAGGCAGTGAAATTACAGGGTTAATGTGACTTAGAATCTTCAGTTTACAGGGTTGGCGATACGCTAGAGTGATGAAACGAACTGCTCTATATGTTGCATTTATATCTAATCAAGCGTAATATATATAATCAATCCAATTATATATAATCAAGCGGACCGTAAGCTAGTTTGCTGGTTTGCTGGCTTAATGGTATGAGAAACAAAATGTCGAGATTATGATCGTTATTCTTGCAGACATGTCCATTATATAAATATTTAATTACAAGAACGCGTTAGGCTTATACACGTCAAAACTATAAGAAGTATTTTGAAGTCATTCATCATCATCACATCAGCATTGCATTGAGGTACCGGCAGAGTAAAATACCACCTCCTCCTGTACCAGATGTCGAAAAAGGCGACGATGTTACCAGAACCGATAGGTCGTATATCTAACTGCTCAAATGCACAGGGCAAGGATGGGCAGCAGCATCCACCTGGCGATAGCTACTCTCTGCGACTGTTAACACGCTTGCCTAACCCGGTATTTATTTGCAAAATCCCCAAGTCCAGCGGTGGTCTTTCAACAGCTGGTATGATAATGATTATATTAGCTGTACAACGACCAATGTTTGACATAAAGTTCCCCGACTGTTTATTAATTGCACCAATTGTATGTGGCCTAAATACAACGTGAGTCTGTGGTTTTAGTCAGATCATCTGTCCATCTTTCTTATGCACGTCATCTTAGTCTGCGCTTGCTAATATAAAGTCTCCATCCCTCAGAACCTTACAGCTCTATGGGCCATCAGTACTGCGGACTCTTAGTACTCTACCAACTGCCAATTCAACTTGCTAATCAGGCGGGCTATGTTGGTAGCTTTGGTTCGTTTACAGATCTCCTTATTTAACTGATTTACTGATTTGAACGCGGGAAGAGATTTTAAGCATTGCCTTCTCCATAGCACTTTAAACTATTTTGAATTAGCTAATCAGGTCAATAGTAGCTGAAGTCGTTAGTCAGAGTGGTTAATTCGTACCGATCTATTCGCTCTTTGATGAAGACACATATCTTTTATATCTCTCCCCCGCAAGCTTTACATAACTATTCTGGAACTTTTTCAGACAAAAAGAGTTAGATAAGCGGTTTATAGGGTTTTTTATTGCTTTACGGTCTTGTACAATATGTTTAGGAGAAACTTTTTGTTTACCTAATAAACGAAAATAGACTTAATAAATACTTATTTCTTCATATTGAATCTCTATAGCATATATGTTATGAGTAATACAAGAATAGTTGTGAACTGGTAAAATATGTAAGATATTCGAAATAGTATAAACAATGAGGTATTCTATAATCATAAACTGTAAGCAGTTAATGTTTAATTTTTGTTTTGTAACAAAAATGTAGTTTATTGATTAACTAGTCTTTAAAATTGTGTTATTAACACTTAACGTTACATTTTAAAATTATAATACCATACTGAATTCCTATTTAAATCGACTTAAAATTTAATTGCTTAGTAATATCTACAACCAAACTACTAGTTATAAAAAGTAACAAGCAGTAAAATGTAAACAACTTAAAAGCACAATAAAACCTCGTCAGCTCCTGAAATACAGCTAAACCTTGACATAAAAACCGCTAAAGTTAAGTAGGTACCGCTCGATCTCGATTCGCCCGTCGTCCAAACATTCATCTCAATAAAAGTCCACACCTGCGTACCGAGCTACAGTGACGAATAGCGTAGACGCGACAGTTTTACGTGTTGAGTTGGTAACTGTCTATTCATTTTACTAGAAGTAGTTTCACTATCTTATATGCTTCTAATGTAGGCTTTTAAGAAAGGTTAACCTAAACGTCATCTGCTGGATATAGGCCTCCCCAAAAAAGGGATAAAGTAGCTCTAAAGGTCTAATATATTACTTTACACACGAGTATCGACTATGTCGTGAATTACAAAATTCTCTTTTTATCAAATTTTGGGTACCACCACTCTCAAAAAGTTTTGGCGTTCCTTTTGCTATGCAATAAAGCTCGTGAGTTTGATTTCCACCCAGGGCAAAACGACCACCCATTATATGATGAAATATTGTGTTTTTTTCTGTCTACATGTTAAACATATATATATTATATTTATGATTTCTCTATTGTCTGATGTGAAAAGTGTTTAAAGCATCTTATCTCGGAATCAAATCAATGTATGAGATTCCATGGGAATTATTACAAAGCACCTGGATTGAGATTAAAGATGACATCAGAAGTAATCAGATTCTCTATTGAGATCATCATTCTTTCTCGACGCCACTTCTAGACAAGGTAAGATATTAATTACCCAATGAATCCTTAGTATACTCCAACTTGACATAAACATCACGGTGTGCATATTACACTAGATCAATGTATTTGTGACTCGTGCAGGCTGCCGTTTAAGGGTTCTGGCTGGAGTATTGTGGTGGAAGTCTGTAGATAAGGACTAAATTTAGTCGAATAAATTGGTATCTCTTATACCAATTTCTGTACCCGCTGAACTGGCTTACTGACTGACAAATTAATGCAGGGCCTAAGCTGTAAGGGTTAGAAACTTAAAATTTTGCACAGGTGTTTCTTATATAATGTAGAAAAGCACTAAAATGAAACTTTGCTATTTCTGAAGTTATTCAAATGAATGAGAAAATCATCCCTTAAGGAGATACAAGAGGGGTGGAAAGTTATTATGATAGTTCTATAAATTAACGCGGATAAAACCGCGGAGCATGCTAGTTTAAAATAAACCTTAGTTAGGTCTCTTCTTTTCTATTTATTCTTTGGCGTAACTAAGGTTAAAGATACGGCTGACAGTGGGTGCCAGATCAGATATCGAAAGGCTTTATTCCGTGTCTATTTTGCGAAAAAACTCTACAACAGTAATTCACTGCCTCGCCGACAGATTGTAACGCTCTGTTTTACTTTGGCTTTGGAAAAGAATGGTGGAGTTTTTACGTCACAACGCTTAAGAACATTGTTACATTTTATGTTAATTTTTACGGACTAGTTATTGTATTTTTAAATAAAATAAACCAGCTGTTAGAAGTGATATTTCATAACTGATTTACTGACTGACATATCAACGCATGGCTTAAACTATAGGGGTTACAAACTTAAAGTTTTGCAAAGCGGTTCATCCTATAACGTAGGGTGTAGTAAAAAAATTTTTTTTATTTAACCTGAAAGGGGGAAAAACGGGGTTGCAAAGTTAGTATGAAAATTTGCAAATTATTGAAGTTATTGAAATGAAATTATGTATAAAGATTCTTCATTGAAAGTTATCAAACACATGTAAAATATTTTTTTGTAAATCATCACTTAAGGGGGTAAAAGGAGATTGCAAAATTAGTATAAAGGTTCTATATCTTAATGCGAGTGAAACCGTGGGACACTGCTAATGTTATAAAAAGGGAGGTCATATTTTACTCTGCCATTACTAGTATTATATATACGATTTAATAAACTGACGCGTATGTTCGTCTGCGCGTTCTGTTTTATTGTTACACTTTTCTATTAAGATTTTGTTAGACTAGTGAATGTTTATTGAAATTTTGAGAGGTTTTATGAGTAGATGATGCCGAATTATTTATAAGATGATATTTACTTAAAAAAAAACAAATTGTGTCAGCTCTCAGGCGGGAATTGAACCTGCATTTTCCTCATACCGGAGGGCTATATTAACGTATGTACCGAGATATAGCAGATATGTCGATTTTTTCTGGTGTTCTCTTTCTGGTGAGAAATCCGCACCTTCAATGTTGGTAATTACCTACAAACAATCAAATGTCAAACTTGTACAAGTTTCAAGCGATCAATAAATAAGAAATGGATACGGAGTTATTTCTACAGGTTTTATATGTAGAAAATGCTGAATAATATATACGATGAACGACTTGTCCCAGGTGTCAGACGGGACTTGAACAAACATGAATAAATTTATCATTATTAAGACATTTTAATTTAATATGCGAACTACTAAAGTCATTTTATTTTTTAATAAATGTGGTTCATAAACTTTATGAGTTAAGTTGTACGATAACTGTAAATTGTAATTTGATGTAACTTTAAT
This sequence comes from Heortia vitessoides, assembly GCA_020976665.1. Lineage (NCBI taxonomy): Eukaryota > Metazoa > Arthropoda > Insecta > Lepidoptera > Crambidae > Heortia > Heortia vitessoides. The sequence goes on from JACJUM010003129.1 coordinate 14,865,274, forward strand.
ATCGAGACGCGCTTTTCGCATATACAATTTTTAATCTACCCCGAGCGGCGTTGACAATTTTTTTCAGACACATTATTAAATTTGCTTCATTAAAGAACGAGTTATGGAAATTAGGTTATTTAGTTTTGTATAAATTTGTACAATCAGATCACACTAAACATGTGTGCAGTTTCATAGAGGTATCGATCACATGGCAGTTTAGAGCTTGCAAGAATTACTATAGCTGTAATTTAAGCCTTTACGGAAATACAAATTCCCATTTTTGCTCAGGCAAAAATATTTTTCTTACCCTTAAAGCATCTATGTACTAAAAACAAATGTTTTTTAGTACCACTGCTAAACATATACCTCCCCAAGAAAGAAGCTATTTGTCGATTTCGGCATCTCAGTCACCTTTTACAATACCTGGTACAGGAGGAGGTACTATTCTACTATGCCTGTACGTAACGTAATGGATGAAATTATAATGACTGCACAAATATATAAAACGGAAATGAATGGAAGAGCTGGTATAGGATGAGCTAGGTGAACATATCTTAGCCAGGTATAAGAGGTATAAAAGAAGGGCCAGGTCAGAAGTACCATAATAAACGAGCGTGCATGAAAGGGCTAATGCGATTAAGGGAAGCGAGAGAGGTACGCCGAGATCGTAACAAGTGAAGATCCATAGTCTCTGCCTACCTCAATGAGACACAAGTGTGATGTTTGTTAGTATATATGTACAATACCTATATATTAGCGAAACGCTTGATGAACAAACAGTCATGCAACATTGGTCGACATTATGCGACTTGAATGAACGTGTAATACACTAACCGAATTGTTTGTACAGCTCTAAGGGGTTTGTAGACAAAATCAAATTGTCACAAACATACACGAAACTGTTAACGGTGTTATGAGTTGCGCCATAACATTGCCGAAGTGTTGGCTTCCCAAAACAAACAATTTGTTCAGTTGAAGAGAAACTTATGCTGTTATACCCGAGGTACGGAAAAAAATGATAAAAAGGGTCAACACCACCCTATTGGTTTTCTTTAAAGGATAAGATTAGGGCGTTGTGTACTCTTTGCTGGGGTCACATTAGGTACCGAAATAGGTTAAGTGTGTTGAACTTTAGATTTCAATCTGATACATTATTTGCTGCTACTAAAAAGAAAATTAGAATGGATTTTTTAGGGGATATAGAAGCATAATTTTATTATAACATTTTTTCTTACTAAATCTAGTCAACATACGAACACACTCCACATGATAGTAAGCCTTACCGCAGCATGTAGACGCTCGTAGCATCACAAGAATATCCAAAAATCTTTATGCACCAAACCTTATAAACAAACAAGGCGGTTTGGCAGTGTCACCAAATCCACGGGGATACATCCGATCTCTTGTTAAACTTCCGGACGGGAATGTGTAACTATAATAAAACAAACATTAAATTTAAATATATTTATTCATTTAACGAATACTTATCATTCAAACCGTTAACGTGACATTGTGGTAAACGATTAGAAATGCCAACGAATATTATTATTTTGATAGTTATTTAAAATTATGGATAAGACAAAATTAAGATATAAAATTGAACAAAAATTAAAAAATAAATGATTGAAAGGAGGAAATTATGACAAATTGTGAAATAGTGATCGATGTCATGAAAGTTGAACAAGTGAAAGAGTTTGTGTATCTGAAAAGTGTTTTACGAGAGATAAAAAATATGAAGAAGATATTGAATGAAGAATGAAAGCTGGAAATAGTGGTAATGGAGCCATACACGCTTTTATGGACAGCCAAAATGTGTCAAAAAGGGCACGACTGGTTGTTCATAGAGGTGTGTTGGTTCCAACGTTGACATGTGGTAGTGAATGTTTGGTATGGTAGTTGGGTAATAAAACGCGAGTAGAATAAATGCTGTTGAAATGAGAACACTTCGAAGTATGCATGGTGCGAGTTTGGGAGATGTGATGTAAAAGATGATATTGTGACAATAATAAAGAAAAGAATGTTTAAATGATTTGGACATGTAGAGAGGATAAAAAAAATAAATTACTGCACAAATATATAGATCTAAGTGAATGGAAGAGTTGTATAAGACAACTAAGGCGAACATATCTTAATCAGATAGAAGAGGTATTAACGAAGGGCTCGGTCAGAAGTATCAAAAATAAACGAGCGTGTATGAAAGGATTAATGCAAGTAAGGGAAGCAAAAGAGATATGTGTCACGATCTTAGTGGAGATCCATAGTCTCTGCCTACCCCGATGGGACGGACACAGGCGTGATATATGTATGTAAAATAGTACGACATTAGCTAGAAAAGAGTCAACTGTCTCAGGTGTAAGGTAAATCTTCAAACTCAGTCTCGGTAGCATAATGGTAGTGCAAGACCTCCGGTACGGGAAAGATGCAAGTTCAAGTCTCACCTGTATCTGAAACAGTTGATTTATTTCTTTGCAATATATTAATACATTTTCTTTGAGAGATTTTATGCATAGAAAATACTAAAATCTCTTAATTAAAATAACTCATATTAAAATACCTCAACCTGCACCAAGTGTTGTAAGGAGCAATTAAAGTACCGTAAATGACAATTGGCGGTATATCAAAGAGCGCAGTTCAAATGCTTAAGGACGGGGATGGGCAGTAGCATCATCGTTAGGAAGCTATGCTTTACGGTTGCCACCACGGCTGTAGCAAGTCAATTATTAGCAAAGATCCCCCTTTTCTTGTAGAGGCCTATGTTGGCCGACATCAGATGTTCTACGGCCACTATGATTATAATGATAAAGAGATATGTTTTATTTGAACAACACTTCTTTATATTCATACGTAATCACAAATTTCAAAGATATATAATACCGAAAAAATAGATTATTAAGGGCTCGGACATAACGCGCATGGGCCGATCCCGATGTCACGTTCGGTAGTGTTCCTTTCTTATGCGCTGAGGGGTGGTTTCCAAAGACAAATGCAAATGTGGTGATAAATATGTATTGCATTATTCTATTTGTAGCCTATCTATTGCCTGATATCTGTACCTCAAGTGTTTTAAGCTAAGTGGTACAATTTATATAAACGAAAATACCAAATGTTATCAAAATTAAATCACAACACAAAGTTAATTTTACATGTACAGGACTGGTATGTACTGCGCAAAAAAGTGCCTTTAATTTTAGGCTAAAGCAGTTTCTAGGCGTCTGTCAACTTTTCGAATTAAAGACTGCTGACAAAGACACGTTCACAAAGTTAATAATCAAATATCTCCCAAGTCTGACATGATTAAAAAAGAAATATACATAAAAAAAAACTTTACTACAAAAAGATCTTTGACTAGAAAACTTTGTTTAAATAAGCGGTCCCAAAACGTCACTTAAAATATATAATACATATTTTCTATTTAATAACTTAATAATTCTGTTTGACGTTGAAGTACAATTATGTCAGTTTGCGAATACCTAATTTAGTCAAGAACTGAACGTTCCAAGATCATAGTCCAAACTTTAGAAACTCGAGGCTAAGGCGAAGTTGGACCATTATTATGTATGTATTATCTCAGTTAAAATGTTTTGTGTATTCAGAGTTAATCTAGCGAAAATATGAACTGGTCGGACCTTTTGTAGACAACATAATTTACCTGGCTAAAAGTTTTCGACCTGTCTCATAAAGTAAGCTGATTTAACGTTTCATCCAATTTTAAATAAAGAAAAATAAAATTTATATGAGTTTATATCTCACCTCTAGATTTTAATTCTAACCATTATTATAATGTCAGACAAGTCTATACTAAAGTTATCTTATCTATTGTTGTCACGTTGTGATAGAACATAGAGCTTACTAAATACATCTTATAACTTCTGCATCGTGCGCACTTTTATACTGACGCACCGTGTACACCAACTACTCATGTCTGAACAAATTGAGGTACCAGCAGGTAGAATAGTACCTCCCCTTTTGCCAAGTGTCGCATGAGGCGACTGAGGTACCGGAACCGACATATGGCGGTATATCCTTGTGAAACAGTGTAACTCAAATGCATAGAGCGGGAATGGACAGCAGCGTCTCCGTCACGAAAACTGCGGTTTGCAATTGCCAACACGCTAGTCCAGCACGGTAATTATAGGCAAAATTCCCTCTTTATTGGGGAGGAAAAAGGCAGTGGTCTTATAATGGCTGATATGGTGATAATATTATCTTTAACGCGCAGGGCAAGCGCAGGTAATCGCAGAGCGCAGCTTTCACGAAGTAGATGCTGCTACCTATCCCCGCTCTATGCATTTGAGCTACATTGATTGGTATTGATATACCGCCATCTGTCGGTTCTGGTACATAAGGAGCCTCTTACAACACCTATATTATCGGTTGCCATTAGGAACCGAACCTCACGCTATACGATAAAATTATTACTGATATTCGAGAACAAATATTAATTATGTAATAATAAATTTAGCTTTATCACCTGAACTGTTATAAAGATATCTGTGTCCAATAAAATTGCGTTAACAAATTGAGATAGAAACTCTCCTACTTCTTTAGCTGTATCAGATTGTGTATAATACGCAAAAAATGTTTTAGCAGTTTATAAGTTTATCCCGCACAAAAACCGTGACACTTAATTTTTATTTCTTTGTCCACTGCTAGAAATGAGCCACCCCTAGAAAGAAGAACTTCTGGTCATAATTGTCACGCCAGGCGTGGTGGAAATTGCAGACCGTGGCTTTCGTGATGGGGACGCCGTTACTCATGACTGCCCTGTTGCATCTGAGCTATATTATTCCAGTTGGAATACCGCTATCTCTTGGCACTGGTTCCACAGCCGCCTCTTAAGATGCCTGGTACAGGAAGAGGTACTAGTCCATCGGATATATTATGAAAGAAGCCGTACATTAGGTAGACTTTAGCAACTTATTTAGCGTTTAGTTTACTAGACTTGCGGGTATATGGCTTATGCAAGATTGTTGCGGATCGAAACGTATTGCAGTCTATAGTCGCCCACTGCATCGCCGATATACTGTTTACGGTTCCTCATGATTACTTACCAAGTAATTTAACCTTACACTACAGCGGTATATATTGATATGGCTAAAGTTTTCTTAACGGTGACATTAGTTTTGCAACTCATGTATCATACATGCTAACTGCGAAACGAAATAGTACTAGCGTTTTTATAAAAGTTTACAATTCTAGCGTTTTATATGACAAAGTAAATTTGGGTTTGTTTTAACTTTAAATACAATACTTATCAAAGGCCAGACTGGAAACAAGTTTATAAAATTGTTAGTATCCCAACATAGAACCCACGTTTTACAATGCGCTTAAAATATTCCCCATTTCCACTGATTCTCTACGCTATCTTACTTCACTCAACCACGAAATAAACAGTCGTCGTAAACTTGTCAATTATCACTTTCGGTAGATAACGGATCCGGAATAGCACCCCAGGCTCGAGTCTGCAGAGATACGCTTGGATGTCGGTATATCGTCTGGTATAAGGTATCACGTATACCGACTATCCCATTTTATGGGCGCCGTCAAGCTCTGCCGTTGTAGGGTTGACTCGGGGGTCATGGGGATTGAAAATAAATTTATATTGGATAGTGTAAATATTGAATGTTTCGTTTTGTTTTGGTTGTACGGATATATTATTTACAAAGAGTAATTGATTAAATGGATTTTCAACATGGTGCAGATCAGTAAGGCAATACCGAGTAAAATTTTAGAGATAGATGTTGCTATTAAATTTATAGTTACTTTTTTCAAGATTCAAAACATAATTTTAATCAGTACAAATATGTTTGTCTGTAACATTTTATTTTGTAAAATAAGATTTCTATTCCACGAGGACCGAAAGAATAAGTTGCATGTTATGTTTATGAATGTTACATTTTATGGAATCAGTGAAAACTCTTGCTTTAACTTAGGGTTGGCAAGCTTCGAAAGCAGCATGGAATCAAAAAAAGTTTTTAGAATCAGCATCCGAGTTTATGGTTAGTATCTTTATGAAACAAAGGGTTCGAAGTTCAAAAGGACTTAGACGATCAATTGTTTCGAAAAAGAGTTGTAATGTTTATAAGGCTCTAATATACAGGCTTCACACAAAAAATATTACATGCTTCAGAAATAGCCTATTTTCATTAAAATTCGAATCTTGCCCTGTCACGTTTTATCTACATTTTTTTCATTAATATAATCCACTACAAGTTTCCTAAGTTAATTCGTGAAATATCAATCTAAAATTATTTTTTTTGTTTTTTCTTATTATTGTTATGTATTTAGTTCCGTAATGAGAAACAACGAATTTTTTATATTCTAAGTCAACACGTCTACTTCATTCGTTTTGCGCATATAATAATTATTTTACCTGATATGTATGAAAAGTTATATACCCATACATTATGTATGTTTTGTTGTATATTTCCTATGAGTAAAGTAATATAACGTTTTCTTGTGATTTTGAGTAAATAAGAACGAAATATGGTTCTCATCTTTAATTATTTAGTCGTACGTACTCGTAATTGATGATGTGACTTTAAATAGCAAGCACTATTTGCATTATTAAAATCTTTTAATTGGGAAGCAATCCACAGGTTTTAAGTTCTAAATGATTCCTACAAAGAGAGAGTTAGAGATAAATTACTCTAAAAGACTAATTGGTAATGTTGAATACCTCGTCGTTGAAAGACTTTATTGAAAAAAGAGTAGTAAAAGACCATTTTCAGTACCAGGTGTCGTTGATACAATTAAGGCCTAAGGTTAAAATCAACACACTATTTGCCACCAAAATTGCTCAGGTTAATTGCTGATGGGATGATGATGAAAATTAAAAATCATAGAACTATTACAAAAAGTCCGCGGTGGCATATGCGATAAAAGCTCTTAGGGATAATCCATAATAACCATTTTTTATCCTCATTAAACACGTGCGAAGCGAAAATATAAATATGAATGTTTGTATGTCAACAGATCAAGATGTTGTTATACGCTGACAACAGATCAAGACGAAGTTTGTCACGGATGGCATTTATTAACTGGGTCAACACATAACATTTTCAACAAAAAATAAATGCAGTTGTAATTTATCAGAGAATAAATGCAGTTTTAATTTATTACATTTAAGAAGAGGACATATTTAAATATATTTTTAAACCTTATTTTGGCAACCTACCTTCTAACAATAGGTATTTGTGTGTATTTTTACTTTATTTAGGACCTAAGTCTAAAGCGGTAATAATATTTAATATCTAGAGAGTGGCAGCCCTGCATGTACTGCATATTGGTAACACATTTTGTTAAGCAAATACCCATTGCGGCAGTGTGGAGTTTATGTGTTCTCATCGTGGGATTTCTTTGTTCGCGGCGGTATACGGGTACATGGGTACTGTACAGTAATGTATGCATGCATATCTAATTTACGACGGATCACAATTTCGTATTGGTTTGTTCTTCAATGTAATAAGATTGTTATTTCGTTTATTGTGTTGTAAATTATTTCTTGTTGAAAGAGAACCGTCATTCAAGTCAATATACACGCGGTGTTGCTTTTATTGTTTTATTTACGTACATACTGTACATGTTTTTAGAAATAAATATTTGTACTGATAATGAAGTATCATTTGTTAATAATAAGAATATGCTGTTAGCGTGTCTCTCAGAAACTGAAAAGGAGTTCTAAAAATTATCTTCTACTTTTCTGACTAGACTACAGAAAAGACTATTGTCCAGCTTTGCTCAAGTGAATATCTGTATCTATTGATAAAGGAGGATGAAATTAATGAAGGTCGGTTGGTTGATACTAAAAAACTTGAAACGGATTGGAATATTCTGATTGATTATTATTTATTACCGAGAGATTTAGAAAAACAAAAATTTGCTCAGCGTGATCTATTGATTTTGTTTAGTACTAAAATTAGCATTTGTCGTAAATCCTTTAAGAATAGAACGTTTTATCGGGGTGAAAGGAAAACATTTTCTTTCTCTGTCCTCCCAACTACGTGTATGCAAAAATTCAACAGGATTCAAATTACTTAACAAATGACCTTGCTTTCGCGGTTACTATATTAATAGGCACATATAAAACTGATTTTATTTTACATTTTCTTAAGGTCTATAATGTCGTGCTCCGATCGTACCTTGATTACCACAAAGTTAGGTAAACAAGTACACATTATTAGTGTAGGGAAGTTGGAAGTTGCGTGGTCGTACTGCAATTAGTGGCTCTATTGTAAGTTCATAGTCCGCTCTTCCTTGCTTTAGCTATTTACAACATATTTTTCTTACAAACTCCTTGCTTTATGACGGTGGTTCTCAAAAGAGGTTATTTGCTCTTTATCGTTTTCTTTTATTGTAGCATCGTTGCTGGGCATTTTGTAATTGATTTATTACGTTTATTATTACGATAAATTAGTTAATTAGTTATAATAAAGTATTTATAACAATTGGTTATATTTTGTACAAATATTAAGTTTTTTATTAAGATTTATTTATTAAAACTGCCGAATTGTTTTTTATGCATATGAAAATTTTCAGCAATAGTCAAAGTAAATACTTAAGAATGTTTAAGCAATTAACGGTGCGATTGCGCATTCAGTAGTGCCTTTTATCTTATGCGTCAAGGGACGTAGGTTTTATCCCTACCCATGACAAACATTTATCCGATTTACGTTTCTGTTTGTTCTGTATCTGGGTTATATTATATATAAAAGTATTATTATATGCATATAACTCTATGAATATAACCTCTGAAGTAATAAAGTAACTGTTTTACTTTTCCAATAGCTTTAAACTTATTGAAATTCGGCATTTAAGTGGTGGCAGTTAATTAAAACTTCAAAAATTAGGAAAATGATGGTGATTTCTCAGCACAAATATAACACTAGGAAAAACTTAACGTCTCTGCTAATGTCTAATATAATTCTCCAGCATGGGAAAGATGCAGGTTTGAGACCCATCTAAAGCCTAATACAAGTTGTATTTTTTCTAGTTAATATTATCTCAAATGTATAATTTATGAAATTCCTATGATGTCTGATATTCGTAACATAAATGCTTTAAGCTATTTGTCTCGGAGTCAAGGCAACTTGTTGTCTTCTGAATAACAATAACAATTTTTAGAAAGAGAATAAAGCATACAGAATGAAGATATAAATAATGTGCGTACCCATTATAGTTTTTAATAATATTACCAATCTACACTAGTTTAAAAACCCATAGTTAGTTGTTTCAGTAATCCATGTTCATTACATAACGAATCGTTTTAGAATTAATACTCATAATAAAACTACTTCAAAATACATTTTGTTTAAATTTTACATTTGTTTTTCCACGTTTGGATAATGTTTTGGCAATCATATTCAAATATGTGGGTTTTGAGGTGCGTAGTCGTTAAAAATTTAATTATTAGTATTTAAATATTGTTCGTGTTAACATCTATCCTCGTATTCGTAAATGTATTGGAATTACGTGTCACTGAACATCTCACGCATCGCTAAATTAGGAATATAAAGTTTTGCAATGTGTTCATTATTGAGAAGTAAAAAACAAATTCCTATTTTTTCTCTTTGCACGGAGACGAGATTTTGCGAAATTAAACCCTTAAAGAGGATTATTAACACAAATTTATTTTCAAATATTTCTAACTGTTCTTAAAAGAATAATAAAAAAAAATAACAAATGTTTACTACTTCGTCCTAGTAGCTTAACGTGAACGTGGTCGTGGAGTGTGGCATTGAGTGCCAAGTCGCTATCCCGAAGGAATGTTACTAGTCTTGTGTAGTTTTCTATCAGATTTTTTGGAGTTCGTCCAATATTTCCAATAGATATCCCGTGTGGATTTGTATAAATTCAGTCACAATTTACAGCTTGTGATTTTGTAAAGTACATCTTTAAGCTGTTGGTAATAAAATTTTTTAATATCAGTTATGTACATTTTTTATTTGATAAATTAATAATCATTATCAGAATACCAGCAATTGAAAGTCCACCTATACTTACTCATTTGGAATAATTAAATAGTCAAAAACTGATAAAGAAGACTTTCAGTAAAACACAAGTACTACACTCCCAAAATACAATCACCTTCACCCAAAGTCCGCATGAGAAAGAGAAGGTTTATACAGTTCCCATCGTCGTTTCAAGCACAAGAGTCATCCTTGAGTTCATCTTCTCCAGTCTATAATTATTAGATCTATATATATCGCCTTACATTAGCCTATATAAAGCCGGTATAAGCCGATATTAAGCTGTGGAATAGTCAGAAAGTTCATGCAGATTAAGGACACTGAATCACACCAACCATATAATTATATCATGCCAGCCATTGAAAATCTACTGCTGGACATAAGCCTCTCCAAGAAAGGAGGCTCTTGCCCATAATTGCCGCGCTGGGCAAGCGTGTTGGCAATCGCAGAGCGCAGCTTTGGCGATGGGGATGCTCTTGCCAAACCCCTCCCTGTGCAGTTGAGGTGCACTATTCCGGATGGATCACCATCTGTCGGTTCTGGTACCTTAGTCGCCTCTTACGACATCTGATGCAGTGGAAGGTACTATTCTACTCTGCCGGTACCTTACGGCTTACATTGCCGTAATATGAAATTATTACAATGCGGACAGAAATCGAATATACAAATGACAAGTCTAACTACACTTTATAACATTAACTTTACATTAAATTTTACTTTACATTAACTAAACATTAAATTTTACGATATAAATGCACACTAGCTACACACGTTGTCCTGTCTTTAATTAATATAAACAATCCTATCTCTGAAGTTGGATAAAAGCTTAAAAATATTACAACCGGTTTCATTGTTTCTTCCGTACTAACACCGTGACTCATAACTATTTCATATTAATAGACAATAAATAAGATTTGCAAGTAATTTACTAAAGATGAACTTAGATTCATAATCGAAAGAGTTATGCGTGAGCCAAAGTTGCAAAACAAGTGACAGATCATAGAGGAAAAATAATAGTTGTGTCAACAATCAATTACTGTATTTATTGTAATAGATATACAAAACAGACTCACAGCCCAACCGAACTCTTTAAAAATCTATTGGATATTGACAAGCTGGTACTCCAGAAGGATATATGTACAACATGATAAGTTTAAGTAACAAATAAACTCTCACTCAATTTAAAAACTCAATACACTAACAATATAGACAATTTTTGAATTAACAATAAAATAAACGAAATTTTACTAGATAATTAAAATAAGGTAATTCAGTAAGGTAAATATGAATAGTTGATTGATTACTTAAAAATGTTTTTGTTTATCTACCCGACTATCAATGTAAATATATATTTCAAAAAAAAAAATTAAATTGACTTTGGGTTTGTATTTTTTGTTTTTCTGACCGTTATTAGTTTATTCAGAGGATGCCACTCATTCATAGATGCATTTTTTTTATTTCATCTATTTTAATTACAAGTATTTATTTTGTAACCTATGTTTGATTTACTTTTCTTTCTTTTGTTCTTGCTACTTTGATCTTTCTTCTTTGATCTTTCTTTGATTCTAGCTACAAAAATGCGATTGGGAGGTGCATATTTATCTTCTGTGTATCTTTTTCAATTACTGTTTAAATTAGCGATATAAATTGATATCTAAAATAGAGCGCCTCTCAGACGCATGTTTAAATTTTCAGTACTATAAGATAACGTTATCTTTCTAGGTATAAGACATACGAACATAATTATCTCGAGAAAGCCTATCTGGCCGCTAACATGTATTTTAAAAAAAAGGTAACAACAATGCAAACGATTATATCCAGACAGCCAAGGCAAAGTTTTGCTTTCAAGTATTAACTAGAGAAATAGTAGTAAATACCAAGCACTAAAGAGACAACTAAGAACGTAAGATGGCGCGCAAAACCGTAAAACTTCTCGATGCAGTTGTTTGCGAAACTTCGTCCATAGTTTTTGCAATACCTGCATATAAGTTACAGATAGTGTATTTTAACTTGTCTGGAATTGAGATAGGTGCCACATGACTTGCGTTAACATGCACTATATATATATTTTGACAGGCCCAATAGCGCAGATGGTAGTGATCTTGTCTTATGCACCAAAGGTCATAGATTTGATCCTCACACAGGACAAATTTATACGATAAATACTATTGTTTGTTCGGTATCTGGTTGTAAATTAAGCATTTTATTTGTGATTCCGTTGTTGTCCGAAATACAAATGCTTTAAGAGACTTATCTCGGAGTAAGATTAAGAAAAAATATGTTCTGTGAATTTACACATCAAAAACTTAAATAGTTCTGCATCGGTTCCGCTTAAATTTGGGCAGGATATACAACCTTCAAAGAAGGTTTTTATATACTCTTTGCGTCTCTAACATTAATCAGTATTTAATATATTATTTCTATTAGCCTAAATTTGTTGCATATCATGATGTTATTACATGATCATATCTAAACAAGTTTTATTTTTGTCATACATTTGCCGCTGGATATAGCCCTTCTGAAGTAATTTATACCCATAATGCCCATAATTGCCACTCTGGGCAGACGTCGTGAAAATCGCTGAGTAAGGCTCTTTAGCTAAATAAGAATGCACATACCGCTGACTTTCGGTTTTGGCACCTCATTCATTGTTTTGGTACTCCACGGCAATGGTTTTCAACTTAAAGTAGGTGATTTTATTAGCGAGATTTTTTATAAAATAACTATTGAGTCACGTAGTGGTATGTTTGCGATGCGGTATTACGGTTTGAAAGAAAAGAAAGGGAGTCACAAGGTTGGACACGCGCTAATGATATTTGTGTGATAATACATGGGTCTATAGGTTGCGATAACCTGACTATTACACGTATTGTTTGATATCGCTAATGAGTTTTCCAACAATCCATATATAACTAAGAATAAAATAAATAACTAAAAACGATCAAGATATAACAAAAAAAAATACTAGAAAAAGTTTGGCTTGTCCCGGGCTTCGAGCAAGACTTGAACCTGCATTTTTCACATGATGGAGGACTGAAGACTGAGATTGATTTGTTTAAACTAAAACATTATCTTTTATAAAAACAAGCAGTGCCTCGCAGTTGCATCCGCGGTAAATTGTAGAACAAACCTAGTATATACCCCCGTTGTTATTAGTCCTAGCGCGATGTTAGCCTGTAATTTCTTCGATGAGCGGGCACTGTAATACTAATTTTTTTTAGTTTAGGCCCTGCGTTGATAGGTCAGTCAGTTTCTCGTTTTATATAAATAGATGTTACAATTTATAGAAATAATTTTGAAAGTCTGAGAACTTCTATAGTAACTAAAGACCCCTTCAGGGAAAAGGGGAAACTATTTAACTAGTGTTTCATGATTTTCAATTAAGGAACTTAATACTGAATTTGTTGAGACAAATGAAGAGAAGATTGTTTTTTTATAAAACTTCAATAGTCACAGCTATTTATGATAACCATCGCAGATGCATTTAAACCATTTGAATCCTACTTATTTAGCAACGAATACAGTGCAATATTAGTTGAAAGCAATGCGGCAGTTTACAATGAGATCGAGCTAATTAGTAGCAAGTTCTCCAAATAGCTCGACGCAGCGGTTTGACGTTATTAGCCGTTAAATGGAAATGTCTGAACACTCGCTCCAGCAAAATTTGAACAAAATGTGTGTGATATGGGGAATGTGTTATAATATTTTCTAAATTCACACATCCGCACCGCGAAGAACCTAATTTCTTGGAGACACCTATGCCCAGCAGTGGACTTTCAATGGCTGGTATGATGATGATAAATCTTTTAAGTAAGCTTTTTGAAGCTATTAAAATATAGTTTTATAATAATTTTGACAGTCTCGATGGTGCTGATGGTAGTGATCCAATCTTGTGCGCCAAGAGTCGTGGCACTCAGAGCAAATATTTATATGATGATATTTATGTTTGTTCTGTATCTGGGTGTTGAAAATATGTATTTAATTTGTATGTTTGTGATTCCTCTGTTGTCTGGCATCCGTAACACAAGTGCTTTAAGCAACCTACAACGGTGTCAGGTCAATGTATGAGATGTTGTGGGAATTTATTATTATGGGAAATATAACAGTGACTACAAATCTTATTTTCAGTAATGTAATAAACTAATATATTATTTATTATATACCAAAAAGAAAAAATATATTATAAACTATGCGACCTTTTTTAAATTATGTGTATTGCACCGATTTATCTATTTTCTGTTTTGCCCGATGGTTTACTGGCATTTAATGGCACTAGGCATTAAGTCCGCCTTATGTTTATTATATTTTTTGGTGTGAAAAAAGGTAAATTAATAAAAGTACTACAACGCGCGACCTTATCAATACGTAAGACCTCTTAAATAACTTAACTGATTTTAATATATTTTTTTACTGTGTTCAGATTTTACTAATTAAAGAGCTAGGATATGTTATATCTCAATTTATATTCGCAGTGTTTTTATTTACGACAAATCTTTATATAAAAATTTTGTTTTACATTTGTCCGGATTAGTTCTAATGTACTGAACCGATTTTAAGTAATTTTTGCTAATAGCTAAATCCTATTTGAGCGATAGGATATTTTATATTTTGGTTATACTGCCCTCTCATACTTTATTCATTTAAGTCCATCCAAAAGTTGCCTGGAAGAGCGATAAGGTCACCATTTGCATTATAATTTATAAGATTTATTTTTCTTAACGTAATTTTCAGTGTACAATAAAGAGTGTATTATTTTCATTGTTATGGGTAAGGCAGAACAATGTCTGTCGAGTCAGCTAGTATACAAAAGTTAAAGAAAACGCATTACAACTTAGATAGACAGGTAAATATAATAGGCGTGTCGATTTATTGTTATCTACAACAAGCTTTTCAAATTACCGAGGTACTGCGCATTTCTAAGGAATGAAGATTAAAAGAGCGAGCAATAGGTAGGACGGAGTTTGCGATGAGAGCGCGCTAATTAAGCTAAAGTTTATGCAAATAGCTTGATGCAGCGGTTTGTTTACTGCTATTTAATTTAGCAATCAAGGTAAATGATACTTAGTGTTTTAAAGTAGAGAAGGTTTTTTTTGTTGGAAATGAATTATGAGCGCTATACTAAGGTGCAGCATTATTGTTTTGAATATCATTTAGTCCAGCATTGAAAATATGCTTTTACTAGGGTATTTTATTAAGAGATTTTTATTGCATGTTGCTTTTTTTACAAGAATGCAGTCCGAATACGATAGTATACGGACAGTTAATAGACAGCCTGTAGACGGTCATAATCAAGGATATCACTAGTGCGTTGCCAACCTGTGGTACTATGTCACATTACCGAGTAATTTGACTTTCATCTTTTAAAATGAAACAATGCGAGCACTGCTATTTGGCAGTAGAAATAGGTGGGAGTAAGTTAACAATGCAGACGACCTTTGTGCGATGTCTATCTCATGTAAGATATACTTGTTATATTGTTGCATTATGTGCTTACATCTATTAAGTTAGAAATATTTAAACAATAATTAAGCACATAACCTAACGATTAAAATAGTAATAATTCCAAATAATATTTAGATTTATTTAATAGATATCTCATAAGTGTACTGTATTTTAAGGCCTTTTGCCTCCTAAGATTTTGTCTGCAAAATTTTATCGTAAATTTTATCTCTATCACAACTAATCTGTGCAAAATGTTATCCCGATTCTATAAAGAAAGATAAAAAAAGCTAGATCTGACCACATGAACAAATTTTCCGAATAAAAGGAAGCCTATGTTTTACTTTAGACTATCCGTAATTTTTGTGTCAAATTTTGCTGTGATCTGTTGAGCCTTCTCGGTGTGAAAGAGTCAGATATATATTCATATACTCAGACATACATACTCGCAAATTTATGCATTTATTTTATTAGTAAGGATTAAGAAAATAGAAAGTATATCCTCATATGCCTTTGAGTAATAACTGTTAGACAAACCCTCTCAAAGTGACTTCCGCAGTCTTTGTGGTAATATCTAGACCTGATAATCATACCAGCTATTAAAAGTCCACTGCTGGAAATAGATCTCCGCAAAAAAGGGGGAATTTGGCCCATAGTTGCCGCAATGGCAAGCGTGTTGGCAATCACAGACCAGTTTTCACGACGGGGATGCTGCTGTACATCCTGTGTATTTGAGCTGCATTGTTTCGGATGGATATACCGCCATTTGTCGTTTCTGGTACCTTATTCGCCTCTAACGACACCAGGTACTATTCTACTCTGCCGGTACCTAACGGCTAAATACCTACGCCTATGTTTGTCCAATGATTTCTATGTTCTTTGTTGTTTACATCTTTAATTAGAAAGTCCGTTCTAGTTTGTAGATAGAGGTCCATTATTAAGCTACGCTTCTTTGACTTTACGGTATCAACAGTCATTAGTCTTGCGTTCTTTGTGCCTGTGTCTGATGATGCTAACTCTGTAAATAAAAAATTTTAGGTTAAAAATTCAGATAATGGAAGGAGAAATAAACATTATATAATTTTAACTTGAACGTTGCTTAAACAATGATTTATTTATAGTACAAATCCATTATCAAAATCCTGTAAAGTCACAATTTGACTTTCTCTATAGCTAGTGGTGGCATCATTTTGAAGTCATTTTAGTTTGTTTGAATTCGAATTGAAATTCGAATCATTTTAAAATAGTAACAGATGTGCCTCTGATAAGATTTTTCATTTTTACATTCCATTAAAGTGAAATCCGTTCTAGTTTTTAGTAGGCATGATATCTTCAACAACATATTTCTTAACGCGACCACATTTGCAAATGATTTCATTAGAGGAATAAGTAATTCGAAGCTCATTGATCAATATGTCCGTCCGATACTGACTTTGACGGCTATTGAATACGGATTCGGGATACTGTCAATCTTGCTGTAAAAGCTCTCGTTGCGAAATTTCAGTATTACTACGCATGAAAATACGTTCGTATTATAAACGATGCTAATGAAACAGAGATCAATATTCATTGTAACATATGGATAACACGTAAATATAAAGGAATATTAAGTCTTTTTGTTTATACATTCTAAGGTTTATATCAGGATTAAATTTATATCATCTACCAATTGTTAAAGTCCTATTTCTACTGAGGTAGATGCTTTATAAAACCTTTGGATCATTTTGCTTTGCATAGTCCAAACAATCTATTTAGGTCAACAATTTTTTTTGTCCTTTAATTTTATCTATTATTCTTTTATTTTTTTTCTTTTGGTACCACTTACAGATAGAGTATAATTACTGGAAACATACCTACCTATTTCAACTTCCAATTCCAATCCGTTCCTTTCGGATGGGAAAGAGCGGTGAAGTTACTAGGTAATGTTACATAATATTTTCATGTCATATCATTATGTGGGCCCTATACTTGTTTGGTATTTAAGTAGTATAAAAAACTGTTAAGCATAAATGTTATATTATTTTGTTTCTATAGACAGCGGTTGAAAAATATATTTTTGTATATAACAATGTTACAAAAACATATTTTTCAAGATTTTCTTATTTTGTATATTTTCAAAGAGTTTACTGATGCTTGTTTCGTTGGAAATTCAGGAAGCATTTCAATATTGGAGAAGTAATAACGAAGTCGATGGAGGGTCTCGCACGGAATTGTGAAAAAACACCGGAGCGACGATCTATTGAAATGACTTCTCAAATTGAGTGAAAATAAATAACTTACTTTTTCTTGTAACATTTATACAAGTCGTGAATTTTGTTTTTTCACGGTTCTATAGAATATAATTTTTCTTACTCATGTCTACAACTAATAAACGAGTAGGTAATCGTATCTAATATTCCCAGATAACGATGTTTAAACAATTTCAATTATGCTACAAAAAAAAATTATTTGATACAAAGTTGATATTTATGATCGGTTTAAAGACATTACATCAATAAACAGTCCCAACATAAATATGCTAGTTTTAAAGACATTAAAAGAAATATATAATTTCAAATACTTAATTAACAAAATAAAATGTTGCATAATCTTCTGGACACAATCCAGGAACAACAAAGGTATCATAGAAATGAATTTTGGGTATTCCATAACTTCTTACCAAGTTCGATTGGTTCTCCAATCGCATAAAAGCTCGTGAACTTAAAATTCTCAGAATGTCGATTTTTATAACGTCAACCTTGACTAATACTGATACTGAGTAGAATAGTACCTCTCGTACTGGGTGTGTACTAGGTCTTATAAGAGGCAACTAAGGTATCAAAACCGACAGATAGCGGTATGTCTATCCAAATCAGTGTAGCTCCAAAGCAGTGTAGGGGATGGGCAGCAGCATCCCCATCGCGAAAGTTGTGCTTTGTGCTTGCCAACCAGTTTCCCCTTTCTTCTGTACATATTCTAAAAACGTGCACGGGTTGTTCAAGTTGTATTCACGTATTGTTTTTAATGAGTTCTGCTTGGTTTTACCATTTAATTTGGCACTTTTGCTATTAAAAAATAAGATATGGAAGTCATACAACGTGTGACAGTTAAAGAGAAAAAACTAAGGTCAAGCTTATTTCTGTTGAATAATGTCATACTATCAAATGTCTAGTGCCCAGATTTATATTTTTGAGCAGGAATATATCAAAAATGGGAACAACAAATAGACTAAAATTAATCCATAATGTAGCAATAAAAATGTCTTATTGACACGATGATCAAGTTTTGACTTTTTTTCTCCTTCGGCATAACCATATAATACTGAATTATGTCGAGAAGTAACTTCATGGTTTAATACCAAATTTATTTATATAATATAGAAAAATATTGTGTTATAAAATATTAAAAAAATAATTAAAGATTAATGTCATAAAATACGCGAGTAACAATGATTAAGGAAAAGACAATTACAAGTCCAATCTAACAATTTTAAAATAAACTACAATAACTGCAAATCAATTACCACTGCGGTACATTCACAATGCAGCTTCCTGCAATAAACTAGTGCGGTACAAAGAAAGCGCCCAATTAGAAAAGAGAAGCGGTAGCCCGTACTGCTAACAAACTAGCTGGCGCTATAGACAAATTGCACTTACCGCTATACTATTGTCCATTCCGATAGCGTAGCGATCGATATACTTGTTATGCTACTACCAGATCAAAAGATGGAACGTAATTCTTTTAATTTTGAATAGTAATTAATTGTAAATATGGGTTTATAATGTTAATAGTTCCGCACCAAAAGGTCAATAATTGTTTCAATATATTTCAGACAACTATAGAATTAAATGCAGATGCGTTTGTATACTACAACAATCTATTATTGCTTTATATAGAGTTTCTCAAAGCGATTTAGAACCCTACATAATGGGGTGAGGTTAGGACAGGAGTGGCTAGGCGTTGTCGCAAATGGTAAAATATTGTTTAAATCTATAACTACCGCTGTTCTTATTTGTTTTACATGTATTGAGGCGCTTGATGGCGCTTTTTGTAGTGCCTTATTTTATGTTCTAAGGGTCGTAGGCTTGATCCCCACCCACAGCAAATATTTATGTTATGTACATATATTTTTTTCACCTGTAATCGATAGTCATACCATCCTCAGCACCTCGATGATCAGCTACTGTGCGATTTCAGAGCCATTTTCTCTCTTGCACCTCTAAACTCGCTGCGTCGGTATTTCTGGACCGTTACGACTTAGGGACCCTAAAGACCAAAATATATTCATCTAAAAGGCCGGAATTTTGCCTTTGATGCCTATTATACTGCTGGTGCATGAGCAACGCTGATATTTACCATCAGGTAGCTCGTTTGATCATCTTATATTATAAAAAAGAAAATAACTCTTCTTTTAATAATTCTAACATAATTAAAAATGCCTTAAAGAAATTCTACGACATTATACTCTAATACAAAACCGATACCTGTCCATTACATTTTTTATTATTCTTTTTGTATTTAAATTTCCAAAGGCTTTGAGGTAAGGTATTGTAATAGGGTCGGATTAATTAGTAGCTTTTGCGTAATAGATGTAAAGTGGGTTATTAATACATTGGGGACTGAGAGTTAATCGTGCTTCAGGTCAAACTCCAATTATTTGTGCTTTTAGTCTCAATAAATAAAATATATGCTGATAAGTTTGTTTGCAGCTTAATAAAGTTGCGGTGATTATTAAATTATATTGTGATTTTTTTTAAGTTCAAGCATTTCAGTTTTCGGATTAAAACAGAACAAACTCCGTGTCAAATTCAATGGAGTATGTAATTCTATAATTGTCTTGATTTGCAGTTACTGACCTCACAAAGAGTTCTATTGCCATATCTGGGCAGCAGCTCCTCAGTATCAGCTTGGACCCTTTGACTGGGTCTAGAACGCGCTATAAGAATTGTTGACGATGCCAGACTTATAAGTGGTATTGAGCAAGTGAGTCTAAATTTTGACTTCGTCTAAGAGACTCTGCCTTATATGTATGTTTTACCGCTTGTACATAGGAGGTTTGTTCCGAGGAATTGTTTGACATGACGCTAAATAGCTACTTTTTATCACCGCACTGTTCGCCATCAACAGGGTGTTTACACACACACTTGGAAACCATAATGGGCGCGTACCCAATGGTTTTAGAGGCAATTCACCTCCTGCTTCTGCTTCGAAATTGTGGAATGAGCTCCCTGTGGAGGTTTCCCGAAGGACTACAGTATGGGGTCCTTTAAAAAGGAGTAAAGGGGTTTTGAAGGGGTTGGTAACGCATCTATAATGCCTTGGTGTTATAAACATCCATAGAGTGTGGTAGCCGCAGGCCGCATCATCCCACGAGCGATAACCGGCAGCCCTAGAGGTACCGGGCTCACTCTGCCCGTCCTCTTTTGCAAAATTCCATAATTAAATTCACCCCAACGATGGCAGCCCGAGCCTAGGTCGAGCCTCTTGAGGCGCCCTCGGGCGATCGCCGTTGGTCCCGCTTATTTTCATGAACCTCGCGGCCGCGGGTTTCGCGGGATGAAAATGGGCATCGGACCTCTCATTTATGAGAGGCCCCGCCCTCTTTTTTCGATGGTGCTGGAATTGACGTCTGAGTAGTCCAGCAATAGGTTCGTCCGAAAAAAAAGGCCGCATCATGCAGGCCGAACGCTTATTTGCCACTTAAGTGGTAAAAATATATATATTAAAACTTTATTAAATATTTTAAATACGAGTATGTTACTGCTTATTTTTATTTTGTGTACACCTCATATGTATAGAGTATACTAAGTAAGTCTTCTTAAGTACCTTCACTTTCACCATGAAAGCGTAACTTAAAAAAAGCTTTATACTATAATTCTGCCTATTACAATTTTGTTTTGTCTTACAATTCACTTTAATATACTTCAACCGATAATAAAACTTGAACAGTAAACAGTAGTAAGTAGGAGGTCAAAATTCGATCTCATCTCGCCTTATATGATATAAAGTACGTAAATAGATTTGCAACCAGGATGATCAAAGGTGTAGAATAAATAAGAAACGGAGAATTCCTTATTCAGAACTACCCGACCATACCTATGTAAACCTTTTGCCGAAATTGAATACCCGACCAATACATTTAATACTTATTTGATTTTGGGCCCGATACAGGTGGCCGAAAGAATAGATTTATGAAAAGTTTGAAGGTTGTTTGCCACCTTTCTTGGAATAGTTTTGTTGATTTCAACCTTGTAAAAAGGTTTAATGCAAAATGATACGTTCGTAGTAATTTAGGCGTTTTTTGATGAGCTCTATGACGTAGATGATGATGAATGTAGTGGTTATATCTTGTTTAGGTCATCGGTTCGATCTCCACCCAGTACAAACCTGCATATGATGAATTAAATTTGTTCTTTGTAAGGGTATTATTTATAAGTATTACATTAGTATTTCCTCTGAATTCAGATATGCGTAACACAACTGTTTGAAGCTACTTATCTCGGAGTCAGGTCAACGTAAAAGATGTAGTGTAAATTAATTATTTTTAATATCAGAGTAACAGCATAAAAAATTAACAGATGGATAACAAGTAACAAAATATGGCATATCCATGTAAGATAACGTAGATCTAGCAGCATGAAAGGGATGGTCAGCAGCATTCATATAGCGAACCTAAAGCCTTCGTTTGCCTGGTCTGCTCAGCGTAGTGATTATGCCAATATAGCCCGCAAAATGACATCCGATCATATTGGAAATGATCATTTAGACCTCCTCTGTGTTTGCAAAAGCATTTTGACTTATCTCGTTTGCGTTTTCAGTCCTTACCACTAAGCTGTATGGGGCTACTTGATCTGGCCCTTTGCTATTTTTTGCAAATACAATAGAACCTGGTAACTCATTATATTAAACAGACGTTAGCTTGCGCTGAGATATTTAAAAACGTACTATCGGAAAAAAAACAATCTATTTAGAACATCCCAATGCAATCTCAACTAACTAATATTGTGAATATTGAAGTGAGTTTGTTTGTAACCTTTACAAGCTTTATCTTCTCAACCGATCTTTGTGGATTTTTACAAGAAAGGTTATACCTGAAAGAATACTGTATCAATTAAAAATTCATGCGCGTAGTAAAAGCAAGGTAATAAAGGTAATTTTATCTAATGTGACAAATAAAAAATACAATTAAAGCTAAATAGAGAAGGGTCTGGTCAGAAGTACCAAGAATAAACGAACGTGTATGAAAAGACTAATGCAAGAAAAGGAAGCAAGAGAGGTATGTAAGATTGTAACAAGAAGAGATCCATAGTCTCTGCATACCCCGATGAGATAAAGGCGTAATGTTTGATGTATGTACTTAAAAAATACAATATGTGTCATTCCCTTTAATTCGATTAAAAATTAAAAGTTCCCAGGACGGAACGTTCACTGCTGGATAAAGGCCCCCCAAAAAAGGGGGAATCTGCCCATAATTACCGCGCTGGGTGAGCGTGGTGGCAATCGCAAACCGTAAACCCTGCACGTTGCATTTGAGCTCCACTGCTTTGGGTAGATATACCGCCATCTGTCGGTTGCGGCACCTTAGTCGTCTCTTATGACATCTGGTATTGGAGGAGGAACTGTTCAATTCTGCCGGTACCCCACGGCTAACAAACTAAAATCCTGATAATGTTCAAATAACATTATCAGACACAGTTTTCAAGTAACATTAATCAACTCTTGTCTAACCATGAACATAGCTGTATAAATGTTAATTGCCTGAAGGTACTTAATTTCATGTTGTGATATTTAATGTCCCAGCAGTAAACGTACCGATATTTATCTTTTAATTAAATCACGTTAAGTTTTAATCAACTGTTATGTCTCCCTCCACTAGATCGTTATCCATCACCAGGTCAGGTATATGAAGCATGCAGTATATCTACTAAAACCTAGTTTAAAATACATTACGCGTAAATTATGAATAAAGATATAACAAAAGATATGATTGATATTGATCTTGATAATTTAAATTTCGTACAGAAAATTTAAATTAGCTGAAAAAAGTTGCTTATTGGTGATTTGTATTTGGAAGCACTTCGTTTTAATTAGGATATTATTTTTTTTAGGATTCAGAAATTAATATCAAACCTTTGAATCTATAATAAATGTAATAATTATAATCAAACATGTCGTATGAATATAAAAATCAAAAGTTGATTATGTGGGGGAGCAAATTGAGTTAACTGTAAATATATATAAAATAAAACAAATAATTGTTACTCAAAAAAGTCTATTTCTGCATTGTTCAATTTATTTGCGATATTTCTTTAACACTACGAAGTAAATGGTATTTTAATAAATTATCTTGGATGAAGACTAGTACTACATTAAGTTGTAGGTATTAATAAAGGTTAATAATAATTAAAATAACATAACAGGTTTACGTTAGAGGATTTATGCATAGAAAAACGCTGTAATATTTAAGATAATATTTACCAAACCTTCAGGAGGGACCGCCTTTTCCATATGTTTCCATTTTACAATAGTATTTTACAAAGTCTAATTTTAACTAATCCCAAGAAGATAAAGCGAAAATTGGATCCCACAACCCTTATATTAAATATACTCTGGCCCCTACGCTACTTAGACTTTATAAGATTCTCAATTATTTTCTATTACTTTATGATTTAAAGTACAAGTCTCTTTTTATTTATTTATTTATTATTAACATAATTATACGGGTAATCCCAATTACACCATTATGAAGTTGTAACAAAAATTAAATAATTCCACATTGAGCTTAATTTATTAATGATTTGACGTTGTCGACAAATAAATGCGCAATAGTTGTCAGGCACAAAGATGCGTGACAATTCCTTTACACACACATACAACATCTCCACGCATTGCTATAGCGATTGACAGCTTTGCTGGAGCTCCCCTAGTTATTTATTCCCAACATTTTTTATAAGCAAGAAGGGTGCTGCCGTTTATTTACATATAGGAATAAAATATCACTTATATTTTTAGATATTAGTGCAACTTTTCATTAATTAAAAAAATATTGGAGTATTTAAAGGACTTTTTGTGTGAATTTGTTACAAACGCACAATAATATAAACCATGCCCCATTACATTTATTTTAGTCGACTGTTGTTAAATATAATATATTTTATGTTACTCAATGAAGATGTAGCTTTCTAATAGTGAAAGAATTATTTAAATTGATCGCATAGATTTTAATTTATATCACACCAAACAAACAAACAATCAAATATTTCTTCTTTATAATTTTGCAGAAAAACCAGGTCTTAGATACAAATATAATTTTATATAAAGTAGACATACTACATGTTTTAATGACTGCGGTAGGGTCGCCCTAGCTTAGAAAGGCCATTTGCAGAGCTTCGACCCGGGACCCTTTTTGTATCGATGCACTATCAATCAAGTTAGATTGGACATTCCCTATATCTTCCAGTGCTTGTGGGTTACACGTATCGTGTGCCTTTTAGATCGTTTAGGTCTTGTGTTCGGGGAGATATGTTCGAATAAGAGACTACACATTTTGGGATCACCATGTTGGAGGTACTTATATTATCATCATCATATCAGCCATAAGAAGTCCACTGCTGGACATAGGCCTCCCCAAGTAATGTCTAATAAGACTAGTAGTATGCGGCCTATGTCCAACGCGATCCTGCAGTTTTAGTAAGATCGTTTGTCCAACTGCGCCATGGATGCCCTACACTGCGCTTGCCGGTACGTGGTCTCCATTCCAGAACCTTACGAATCCATCGGCCATCGGTTCTGCTTACCAAGTGCCCTACCCACTGCCATTTCAATTTACTAGTTCGTCGGTCGTCGCTAACTCATGTTAAGTTACGAATCTCCTCATTCCTGATTCGATAGATAAATTATAGAGATAAAGAAAACAAAAATACGTGTAAGAAAGCACTAATGGAACCAAGATCGTAGCAAGTGGAGATCTATAATCTCCGATAGGAAGATACACGCATCCCGATAGGACACAGGTGTGATGTACCAATAAGTGCTAAGTCCTCGCTGTGTGATCGCAGAATTACTTTGCTGCGGTTGGCGTTACCATGTGAAATCCAAAATTATCCCGGGCTCACCTGTGCTGTATTTGTTATCCTCAAAACATACAAGTCGATATTGGGCCCATCTGGAAGTTCCATATATCGAGTTCATTCAAAATCATCATCATAGCAGTCGTGGAATGTTTACTGCTAGATCTAGAATTTTTTACGGAATAGAAGCGAGTTTATCCTTTATTTTCGCTTTTAACATCTTTTTCATTACAATTTAAATGCAAAACTGATATATTTTTACCATTAGACTTTAATCTTCCACTATTCAACATAGGCCTTACAAATAATGGGGTAATGTAGCCTATAAATACTGCGCTGGGAAGGTGCCGTGGCAATTGCAGTGCACAGTTTCACACGGTAATACTGTGGCTAATTTCCGCCCTAGCTAGTATTTAAGCTACGTTGATTCGGATGGATATACTAGCATCGTTGGAACTCAGTCGCCTCTTACGACACCTAATACAGAGAACGGTACTATTTGGTACACGATTGTTGCCCATTCCCGTCTTATAGCAATCCCGCCAGTTAAGCTACATTGTTTTAGAGGACTACATTTCCATCATCAGTGTTAAATATATTAATTTAAGTAGTATATTCTTCTGTTGTCTGGCGTCCGTAACACAAGTGCTTTAAGCGACTTATCATGGAGTTAGGTCAATGTATGAGATGTTGTGGGAATTTATTTAATATTTATTATCATTATTGAATCCGATAAGTTCAGTTCATTTTCATCAAAACACCTGATATAGAGGGCCTTCTCCATACGGAGCTCGGAAACTACTCTACCGGTAGAGTAGAATTTAAACTCCATGCGCATAAGTAAATTTGTGTCAATGCTTTAAAAATGACTAATATACTACTGAATCCTCTCTCATTACATTTCTTTAATATATTTTTTAATTACCTTAAATACGTGTGCACATTTTGCTACCTATGTAGAGTGGGGTGGGTTGCTAGTGGAGCTATAAATAACTAATGAAAAATATACATATAAAAATACTTTTTTATCGTTAATTCGATAATCGACCGTCCAAATTTCAAGAATGGTTGAACTTTTGAATATAGAACCTACTTTTTGCTTTGAAGATAATTCTAAATTTGTATCCAACAGTACTACCAACCAACAAAACTTTATAACTGTTTGCCCTGACCTCTAGACAATTGTGCAGCTTATGTAACAAATTATTCAATCTCTTTTTATGAAACCACTCAAACGATGGCGACACCTTTCAATAACGACTCTAAGTTTATTCACCTTCATAAGTTATTTAGGGTTAAGATAAAACTAAGTAAACAAATATAACTAGGTTTGACGTTTAATAAGTCTGATTTAAAAAATATTTCATCTTCCAGAAAATTAGAATATCTCCTGGATTAATTCAATGATAACTTGACTTTATATTTTACTTTTAATTCTACACTAGGTCGAAATACAAGCATTTAGTCCGCGTGATAGGCATCGTCACTGCAGTCTATACTTTTAACTTTAAGACTTTAAGAAATCCTTATAACCTTTCTTATCCTTCTTACTACTACTTCTTTACCCTACTTTCTTTTACCTTTCACACCGGACCACAACATATGGTGTATTTTTCTTAGAGCAATACCACGAACTCTTCGACAAGTGCATAAAATATCCTGAAATGAGTAAACAGAGAGAAAACTGGCTGCCTTAGTAAGGCCAGATGCCATCCAATCTATATTTTGGAGTCCTTCCAAATTATGGACTCTAAAGATAAACCCTCAAAAGCCCCTTTTAAAAATAAGTAGTGTTGGCCTAGTTGTTAATTGAACCATAATTCAATTGATTTTGTTAAAAAGTCTTTCATCATTTGTTTGAGTTTCTATAAATAATTTTGATTGACCCAATGGCGCAGATCGTAGTTATCCAAAGGTCGTGGGTTCGATAATTACCCAGGAATAAGGTTTATATGATAATTTTTTTTGTTTGTTTTGTGTCTGGGTGTTAAATTATATATTTATTTGAGAATTATGTTTGTGATTTCTCTGATATCTGATGTCCATAACACAAATGCTTTAAACGACTTATCATGGAGACGGGTCAGTGTATGAGATGTTTAAACAGAAGCGTGTGTGTTTAATGTTTATTTAAATTAAATTTAACACTTTAACGATGTCAAATTTTACGTTCATCGTTTCATTAACTTTTCTTAAAAGGTGTACAATTGGTTATATCATCATGTATACATATAACAATACTTCACACAACATCTCGAATATTGATATGACACATGAAATAAATAGCTTCAGGCACTTGCATACTGGATAACAGAGAACAGAGGTAGAGAAATATAATTAAAAATATTAATCACAAATACATCTCAAGTATACGATTCGCGTGATAGTCTATAGTAAGTATACGATACGCTCGTATTTTTAGGATATCACTAGCGCATTGCCATCCTTATGACTTGAAGACATTATATCACATTTCCCAGTAACTTCACTGTTTCTTCTTCACACTGGAACAGGGTGCGACTCATAACACTGCGTACACTGTTGTTTAGTGGGATAAATATGTGAAAGTATAGAAATAATGGTTGATTTCATAATTTGCTAGTTTGTAATTAGTGTGAATTTAATCTCAAGATTCCGTAATAAAGAAATTACTGAACCACCCGAAGGTTCGACCGTTGATTTTCCTCATTACTATTTCCCCAAAGAAAAATCCTTTTATCTTCGCCACCGCCGCAAAGTTTTTTACCATGCTCCGACTTTCCTGTAGGGTGTAGGCAGGATTGTTCAATCCACTGTGATTGATGACACTGCGGTAAAAAGCCTCGAGCGTTTTCACACTAAGCGACATCGTACCTCCTAAGGTATATGTCAGAATGAATATTTTACTTGAATCTAGATTTGTATATTCTCACTCATTCTTACATATTTAAGGAATTTTATGAGTGTTAGTTTTCTTTCGACTCAAACATATTACACAGTAAAACTTCTCTGTCGAGTAGATTTTGCATGAAAACGTAACAAACAATCAAATATTTTATGTTAATAAATAGTTTCTGTAAACATTAACCCAAGTGCTTATTTGTTCAAATATTGTCATAGGATGAGGATAGAATATAAATATCATATTAAATAGTCTAAAAAGTATTGAACCAATGTTAGTGAAAACTTAACCTATTTCATATTAAATATACCACTAATTTGAATTAAGAACAAAATTAAGACTAAAGTTTACTTCAATAAAGTATACTTGAACTGAATACGAGAAATTTGTCAAAATAATGAACATACATGTATGTATGTATGATTTTCATATCAAACCACTACCATGTTAAGAACAAATACGTTTTTTAGTATACTATTTCAAATCTGTTATTGCATTCACAGAAGGAAAACAATCTTTATACATAGAAAATTGTCACGATATTTGTCGGAGATCTCTGTGGAAAACTTAATTGAGTGCCGAACCAAACTTGTGTCTAAAATTAAAAAGTGTGTCAGACTGGGGGTTATTATAGTCTAATTTAACCCCTCTGAGACATAGCGTTAACCGAAAAAAACGGCCCTTTGTAGTGGAACATCGCTAGAACTTTTCTGGGTAACAGTCTGACTGTTGGAGTGCTTGGTCACGACATTTCGAGTGTTGTTAAATTTAGAGGTTAGAGGAGAGAGAGAGAGATAGAGGTTATCCCCAGGAAAAAGCTAAACAAGCTTCCAAGAAACTGGGTATGCTCAATAGAGTGGAGCAGTATTTCACGACTGCCTAAATCTTTACAAGGCCCAATATGGCTGCAATCTCTGGGCTGGTACACCCTAGTACTAACTCCTTTCATATGACCGTATTCAACGTGGAGCTGCTCGAATTGTCAGTGATGAGGTTCTAAGTCGTCGGCTTGACCAACTGGTATTACGCAGAGATGTTGCGTCTATTAGTGGATTTACCAACCTTTGTCACAGGGAAAATTCTGAGGAGTCTATTGCCTTAAGCTGAGTTTTTACACTGTACCACCCACAACCGACTGTCATACCATCCCCACTACCTCTAGTGGGCAACCACTGTGCGATTTCAGCGACATTCTTCCTCAGACTTCTGAGCTATGGAATATAACATAGGGACTTTCGAGAGCAAAAATTATATTCTTCTAGAAGGCTGGCAACGCGCCTGTGATTCTTTTGGTGTTGCAGATGTCCCTGAAAGTAATAACCACCAGATACAAAACAAATACAAATAATTTTATTACATTAATGTGATCCCGGGAGGAGATTGAAGCCACGACCTTCATTCAATATAGGGACATTACCGAAAGCGCCAAGAGGTGTGTATTACTTTACACATTGATAATTATAATTAATTTAGTATTAAAAATACTTCAGAGAAGTAATTAAGATACCAGAACCGACAGATGGTGGTATATCCAACCGAACTGTGTAGCTTAGATGCAGAGGGTGGGGATAGGCAGCAGCATCCCCATCGCGAAAGCTGCGCTCTGCGATTGCCAACACGCTTGCCCAGCGCGGCAATTATGTGCAAAATTAACCCTTCTTCGAGTATCCAACAGGTGACTTGTAAGTGTTCTGATTCTGCAGCGATATTGTAAGTGTGTTAAATTACGCTTACAGCCAAAAAGCAATGTCTGGATTGGACGCGTTGGTTTAAGAGGTACTGGTATTAGTGGGTAATACGAATTAACATCTGTGGGTATTGACGTTTGACAACGTGCAAGTAATATTCTTGTGTTGATACAAGCGTCTAGAGGCTTATCGTTTTGCATCACGCAGTTGCCACTATTTAAAAAATCAATGAGGGTTAATAATTTAAGCTTTACTGGCTTAAAAAAATTGTGGTAACGATATCGTATCGGAGGCAATAAAAACACACATGAAGGTCGAAGCTCTGGGTCTTGTTATTCAGGTATTGGAGAAACTAGGCGTTAGTATGACATTAGAGCTGTTAGGGAGTAAAATGTCTACTGCTATCTTTTCGTATCTCATAAAAGTTGATATCGATCTGAAGCAGATATTTATACGATGTAAGTAAAATTTAGATGCTCGTATGTTTGTTCGTAGGAAATAATCAATGAATATTATACTCGTACATTTGCTTCAAGTCAAAATAATATGCTTATGATATTTTAAATTTACAAATAACTACTATACTTTACTGGGGTGAAAAATGTTTTGGGTACCTAAACTGCCTGTATAACACGTAAAGTAGGCGCGGATTTTAACAACACAATGTTCCTGGAGAGGAACTACGAGCAAACATTTTCAGAGGTGCCTAAAAAATTTAAAAGCTACGAATTCCCCAAGCCAAATTTATTAAATCCCAAGCTATGTTAGAAGAAAAAGGTATAGGAATATTCTCCTTATTAACTCAATTATCTTTTCAATGTCAACTACTCATCCTCTCTAACTATGGTATACTGTCGTGTACCTTTTGGAAAAGGATAAAGTTTATTACCAATATTAAGACTACATTGAGTGATCTATACAAGCAGTCAGATAATTGGACTACCATGTTATGCACAGAAAAAGGTTTGAAATCCAAATTCAAAACAGATCTACTCATTTGACACTAGTGGTGATAAGGTTTCTCGCTACATTTCACTCGGGTGGTCATTGTGAGGGAGTTACGTTATTTGTAAAAGAGGAGAAGACGGAACTGCATGCATTCCCTGTCAAACGCGGTATACTGCTCTATCTACATAATATATGTGAACTGTTTGTGGTTATGAAGTGCCAGTAAGAGGGTGACGGAGGGAGGATTTTGTTGAAGGTATGCTATCGGGCTCAGTAGAATAATACCTCCTTCTGTTCCAGGTATCGCAAGAGGTGATTGGCACACTGAAACTGAAAGATAGCAGTATCCATTTCAATTAGCGTATCTCAAATGAAGAAGAGTTAAGATGTGGCATCCTAATCGCGAAGTTACGGTTTGCAATCACCTTACACCTACCATATAAGGGTAATAAATACCCCTGATAATATAGGTGCCGATAAAAACAGGCTAGACCTAGTTTAGGTACTAAGTATTAAAGTGTATTTTAGTTTAAGTTTTCTTTTGTTGTTGAATAAAGTTATTATTATTATTAATATAATTGTTCCATTTGAAAAATCTAGAGGTCTGAGTCCAGTAGAGGATGACAAATGGTTTTTGTATTTAAAAAAGATTAAAATCTGATTGTTCAATGTTCAATGCTAAAATCTACACGTAAGTTTATTTAAACCTGACGTGTAAAGTTTTAGCATTGATTGTCATTTCGAGATATCAACAACAACGGTTTATTCTTACAGACGAAAGTATAAACTGTCAAAAAGGATAATATGGCTGACTGACTGACTAACATATCAACGCAGGATTTAAACTAAAAGAGTCAGAAACTTGAAATTTTGCACATAGGCTTTTTTTATAATGTGGCAAGGGGCATTGAGTGAGTGAGCATAAAAAATGGAAATTTTTAAATCAGGTTAAACGGGGTTGTAAAGTTAACATGAAATATTGCTGTTTTTGAATTCATTCGAATGAAATTAAGTATATAGGTTCTGCATCAAAATTAAAAAAAAAAAAGGTTATTAAATAACCTCACTTTGAGTTTTAAAGAATAGTTGGAAAGTTCATATGACAGTTTTCCAATTTAATGCGAGTAACCACGAGCATTCTAAAGCATTCACCATCAAACCACTAAAACATAACGAAAATTTAAACAGTCCTTTGATGTTGTACCAATACGTGAACACGTTCCATTACACAACATTAGATTTCAATACAAAGCATTTCTGTCCTATTTTAAGGAAAAATATCACGTCTTCCCTCAGGGAAAATACCGTTTTATCTGTTAAAGATAAAAATTCTTGTCATAATGTGGAATATCATTTGTCATTCCTTTCTCTCCCCGTACGTGAGTGTGAGATGGAATGATGTTTTGCAGGTTATTGCAGGCATTTTGTTTCGTGTACGGAATTTTATAAAGGGGTATTTTCATTCGGTTTCTGTAGGCATTATGAATTCATGGCATTGTATTTACGGATTTTATAGTCTTGAGGCTAGCAGTATATTTTTAATTGCTACCATAAAATATAAGGATAAATGATTTGTCTGTAGGTATACATTTTTGCGTGAATAATGCGTGATGAGTTCAACCCAATGCAATTATTTGTGTCACCAACATTTTCGTTTGCTGTATGTCTAGATGTTAATAGGCATAATTAAGTGAATAATATATTATAAGTTGTTCCTCTGTTGTCCGTAAAACAGATGCTAAAAGCTTCGTAACCGTGCTTAAAAATCTTTATTCTTATACGAAATTCATTCATTTACAATGAGATACCATAGTTCTAACAAAAAATATACAGATGACCCGGTACTCTACTCCAAATACAATTTCAACCTATTCCCAAACATATTTATACTCTCACACTCCTTTATGGTATTAGACAGCTCATTGAACAGCTGTGCTCCTCCAAACTGTTTAGTCTTCTTTCCATAGTGAGTTCTAGGTGCTGATATTTGCACTTTAATATTAATTCGGAGATTGGGGGGGGGGGGTTGTCTTTTATAAACAGTCTTATATTTCTTTTGACAGAATTTGTAACTGAATTTTTTACTAACATGTATGTATCTTGGAGTCAGGTCAATGTTTGTACACCTGTATTGTCCTTGACGTATAGCCTAAACTAGATGGCGTAAGAGGGAACTGTACCTAAATACCTTGAAATAGCATAGCTCAAACACAACAAAGCGGGTACGGGCAAGAGTTTATTTATCGGTTCGTACTACAGCTTACCACGATATCCATCCAGGGTGGCATTCTTGAGCAAAATACTTTTCTCCTCAACTACCTTGGGATCGCCAATATCTAATATCTAACTATTTACATTTTAGGGCAAAAATGACACGTGACAAATCACTGAACTCTCTCATCTTTCCGTGAGGTACCAGCAGAGTAGAATAGTACCTCCTACTGCACCAGGTGTCGTAAGAGGCGACTAAAGTGCCAGAACCGACAGATGACGGTATCTCCATTTGAAATGTGCAGCTCAAATGGACAGGGTGGAGATGGGCAACAGCATCCCCATCGCGAAAGCTGCGCTCTGCAATTGCCAACGCGCTTGCGCAGCGCGGCAATTATGGCCAAAAAACCTCCTTTTTTGGAGAGGCCTATGTCCAGCAGTGGACTTCCAATGGCTGGTATGATGATAATGAACGTGAATATTGACATGCATTCGCATGTGTATATATAGATAGCATAGTTTAATTAGTATAAATGACAGCTGTAAAACGTCTACTGCTGGACATAGACCTTCCAAAGAATAGGAGAATTTGGCCATAATGGCCACACAGGGCACAAGAAGTGGTAATCACTAACCATAGTTTTGCGACGGAAATATTGCTGGTCATTTGTATCCTGCTGCATTTGACTAACATTACTTAGAGTAGGTTATGAAATCTGGTACCGAAGAAGTTACTATTTTACTCTGCCGGTACCACATAGCAAACTTATTTAGATATAAACATATATTACATACCTACGTACCCATGATTTTGAAGTGTTTAAAGGCTGTTTGTTTAACTTTTTAATACTTTTTGACTGATGTTTTGATTATCTTGAGACCATCGTTGTCAAGATTTAATACCTGAACGTTCTTCGCGATTAAAAGATATAATGAGTAGTGGAAGATAGTTAATATTAATATTATGTTACAAATTTATAATTTACAATAACACGAGGTAGACCTCATACAGGGGTTGTCCGTATTAATAACTCACTCTTACTTATTTTTAAAGCCAAATAGCATTGTTTGCATTGCTGTGTTTCATTTTGAAGGGTACGAGGGGCAGTAAAATTACTGGGTAATGTGAAATAATATTTTCAAGTCACAAGCTTGGCAACGCTTTAGTGATATCCTTGTACTGTATGTTCATCATCCGGATCTGAAAGAAATAAAAAATAGTTTGAAGAAAATATTTCTCTGTCCTTTCTAAAAAAAGCTTAGACAGCCTAACTTTCTCTTACCCAACTTTTACGGAGGAACTTTTGAGGTTAAAGAGTTAAAGCATAACAAATAGACAGATACATTTTCATAGCTCTTAACTCTGGTTTGAGTTCTATATTTCATATATATTTGTTTAAATTAAGAATATATATTATTTTCTTTGATGGAAATTGGTTACCCACAGACTAAAATAGTACTTCCCTCTATACCACGTGTCGTAAACGACGATAGAATTATACCTTAGTCGCTTTTTAAAAAGATTTAGATACTGGAACTAACAGATGACTAACCTTTCTTAAATAGCGTAGCCAAATCTAAAGGGCAAGGATAGACAGCAGCTGCAAGGCTTGTCTATGGCAGTCAATTTGTCAAAATACTGTGATGACTGAACCCATTGGAAAAGCCTTAAAGGGCCAAGGTCCTGCAGTTGTCTTGCAGATGTGTTGATAAAGATTCTCTTTGACTCGCATACTATGTCGTTTCTTAATAGCAGTTAACAAACTTGTTTCAACATCACATCATCACCAAGCAAGATGAACGTTATCTAAATCGATAGCATTTGACATTAAGTGTATGTAATTTAAAACTACAAGCCGATAACCCGGGTTGAGGACAGAAGGTCCATGAAATATGCAAAGTTTAACGAGAAAAATAAAGATATTTTATCCTAAGAAAAGAGTCAAATACGTTTGGAAAACGCTTATAAATGATACTCATACACTTTTCTAAGTAGCGCTATTTTATTCAAGTGACTTTAAATGTGGTACTATAACACAAATGACTATACTTTACATAATCTTACATAAAATATGAGGTAAACCATTGAGTGTATTTTAAAATCTATTTATAAAGTCCTTTGACTAACTTTGGAGACGCAATTGCTATTGCAGCATAGATATTAAATATTAATGCCTTAGTGAACTAACAAAACTATCGATTTGGACCTAATTAAACTTAGTTTGACTTTCTCTGTTGGTTTGACAGAGTTGCTTTCTAAGTTAGTATTATAATTAGATATTAGAGAACTTAAGCCTATAATCTTACATCACATCATTGTAGTTTGTTGAGACAGGAGAACAACATCCATACATGAATATGATACAACAAGGATTTAAACCGGATAATATTTAGGTAAACACTATGTGCCAATTCAAAATAGTCCAATAAACTTTGCATTATCGAATCAGGAATATGCAGACCCGTATCAGACCCAAAGTTGTTAGTATATATTGACGGATTAGCAAGTTAAAGGGCAGTGGACAGGCCACTTAGTTTGCAGAACCAATTGCCGATGGAGTTGTAAAGTACAGAAATAGAATGGAGAGCTCGACGTTGGACGTCTACCCAACAAGGTGGACACACGATGTAACTAAAACTGCTGAATCACGATCGAACTCAACCGGTCCTATTAAAGATCACCTAGGGCGGTCTATGTCCGGCAGTGTATGTCCTGAGGCTGATATATAATGCATGAACTATAAGACATCTATAAATATATAAGATCGATTAACTTCGACACGATTGAACCCAATACCATAATAGTTCGTGGTACATAGAAAAGAGTTTTATACTATCCACTACCAGTTCAAATAATATTTATGTATTTCGTTCTCACAGCATTTTATGTTAAAATTCTATGTATATACTTAAAACGGAATAAAACCTGTCTGTCCGTTAAACAAAAATAAACACAAACCGTCAAATAATAATAAATTTCCGTTTAGTTAAACAATAATAAATATTATATCTGTCTGATTGTTTAATATAGGCTTCCATGTAATTATAACAAATGAAATGTCATTTATCTCTCTGTTCGCTGTTTCCCAGATTTTAACAAGTGGGAACCTTTTGCTCGGCTGTTATTATTCAGGAATATAAATTAAAATAAATAATATTATGATCAGAATCTTAATTAAGAGGTCTAAATAATCTCAACTTACACATGGAAGTTTAAAGATGAAAAATTAGATGGACTGAATGATGGTACTAGAAGAAAAAATTCTGCGCTTACAGCCAAACTATGTACATGGCCGGTTCTGTGAGTATACACCAAATAGTATGTATGAGTTTTTATCCGTATCTCGGTTGATTTAGTTTACGTGATTAGATATACGCGTAGAACATAATGCCGTTTAACTTAGCCGTGAGGTACCAGCAGCGTAGAATAGTACCTTCCCCCCTATACCAGGTCTCGTAAGAGGTGACTTAGATACCAGAACCTACAGATGGCGGTGTATACATGCCAAAAACTCAGCTCAAATGTACAGGGTGGCGATGGGCAGCAGCATCTCTGTCGCGAATTCTGCGCTTTGCGCTTGCCCAGCGCGGCAATTATGGGCAACATACCCCCTTTCTTGGGGAGGCCTATGTCCAACAGTGGACTTTTAATGGCTGGTATTATGATGATGATGATGGTAGAACATATATTATTATAGTATAATATAGCGAGCCTAAAAATTCATTGATCGTATTTAGTATGACATACTAATTATGTTGCTTCTTAGCATTTCACAGCTTAATCGATATATACGTTGAATCCTAGGGAGGGATATAAACTATTATTAATCCCAGAAAACTCCCTCAGGACGCGATCCAAAATGAAGTCTGAAATAAATGAATCGGATGAAAACGCAAGCAGGTGGCTTTTCTCTATAGTTCAATTATACATATATTTTACCAGAGGTAGTTTTCATACAAATATCATCTGCATTGATTACTCAGTCTCGTTTATTTCTTCCATCAAACATGGCATTGTTCCGATTTGAAATCTAAAAGAGGCAGTGAAACTACTGTGTCATCATCAACATTATCAAGAAAGGGGGAACTTGCTATCCTACTGTTTGCAAATAATATTTCATTATTTAAAATAATGCCAGTGATACGCTTTATTAAGTTAATGGGCACTCACTTACAAAGTAAACAGACCTACTAAAAACTCGAGTCATAGAACGGTCCTAGACGCAGGTCGCATACAACCGATCAGTTGGAAATCATTTGGGGAGGCCTATACAGACAGACTAGAATAAGTACCTCTCCCTGCACCAGGTGTCGTAAAAGACAACTAAGGTACCAGAATCGAAAGATGCCGGTATGTCCATGCAAAACAGTGTAGCTTAAATGCAACTGGCAGGGGATGGGCAGCAGCATTCTTGACGGGCAAGTTACACTCTGCGATTGCCAATACGCATGCCCAGAGCGGCTATTAAGGGCAATATTTCCCATTCACTGGAAATATACTGGACACAGAAGTAGATGTTTTTCGGCACCAATCGTGATGATGATGATATCTAGCAGTGCACATCTTAAGGCTGCAATAATACTAGTTTATTAACATCTTTAAAATGAGGTTTATTTAACTTTGACATTTTCTTTCGTTAGACTTTTTAGTAACCATACCCACCAGTACTACTTTGACTGAACTTGATGACTAAAAAAAGATTTTGTGTCTTATTAGTTTTGTACTTTAGCGTTCCTATCTACGCAGTAAGCACTGATCATATCTTATAATTTTGTAATCCGGCAGTGCTGTGATCCTACTGCTGATATGATGATGATGGTGATATTGTATTCCGGTGATATGATGATCTTGAAACTTTATATGAAAAATCTCTAACTATGCGAGCAGAGTGCAGGCAAAG
Source organism: Heortia vitessoides (assembly GCA_020976665.1). Lineage (NCBI taxonomy): Eukaryota > Metazoa > Arthropoda > Insecta > Lepidoptera > Crambidae > Heortia > Heortia vitessoides. The sequence goes on from JACJUM010003129.1 coordinate 14,903,341, forward strand.
GTTTAAATGAACACAATAAAGGTCAACATCCGGTAAATTACATAAGGCAGGAAAATCGAGTCTGTACTTGACAATAGGACCCTCCGACAATAAGCGGAAAAAAACTTAAGGCGAGACCGGGATTGAAAAATGTTCTGGTATTATTGAAGTGGATTATACATTTTATTAAAAGAACTAGATTTTAACGGTTTATTAAACTCACCACAAATTTTATTCAACGTTTTGGTTGATTTGCCGCAATCTGATTAGAAATTTCGGCTTTAAACACAGTTTGTTTTTTTTTTATTTTAAATATTGTTTGACGTATTGAATTTTTTCTTAATTATTTCTAATCATTCGATGCCGAGGGCACCATAGTTATCCTATCTTGAGCAACAACGGTCGTGGGTTCGATCCATACCTAGGACAAATATTTATATTCTGAATATTTGTGTTTGTTCAGTGTTTGGGTGTTAAATATTTATTTGAGTACTATATTTGCAGTACCTCTGGTGTTTGATATCTGTAACATATGTGCCTCAAGCTACTTATCAAGGAGTCAGATCAGTGTATTAGATGTTGTATGATTTGATTAATTCTTTCGTTTTTTTGGAATTATCAAATATACAAATTCTAAAGTTACTAATTACTTTCCACAAAGACGTTATATGATAATCAAATTTTATTGAAAATCTAATTATATAAATGATAATATTTTTAACTAACTCTGCAACAGATTCATATTTCAGAATAAAATAAAAGTATTACCAAAAAACATGTCGTACTCAGAAATCAAAGATTTTTTAGAACTAATTTGCAACTTAACCTTTATATAATTAGAATTTCTCATCAGTAGCACTGTTGATAATAAATTCATTTTTCAATCATTACTAAGTGCTATCAAATTTACCCTAGTCGATATTAGATTTGAATATTCTCAAAGATTATATTAATATATTAATATAAAGATTATATTTGTTATATTAAGTATTATATTTATTGATTTATATATTGATTCACACTTATATATATATATGTAAAGAAATATATTTCTTGAATTTCTATATGCGCGCGCACCGTCAGCGTGTCGCGTCAATCGATTAGTTAATATTAAGTTGCATAAATTGAGAGGTAATAATTATTAACTTTTATTGTCATTTCTTTATTTACAGGTAAGAATTTTGGTTAGTTATTATATGGTTGTGTGATATCTACTCGATATGCTCAAATAAAATTGCTATCTTTATTCACAAAGAAACAAATTGTAGTTTTATTTCAATTCTGAGATTAAATTACAATTAATTGTCTTGTATATATATATCTTGAAATATATATACATATACATAATATTAATATATTTAAAAGTAATAGCAGCTGCAAATCATGATCAGATCGATGGTATGCCAATATCTTCAACCACTCACATATATGGAAACAGAGAGTATTTTACGAATATTGTCATAAATTAATGAACCACACGTTTACTTACTTACTCACATGCACTCACGTACTTACAAATTTAACCATTTTTTTATTATTTTTTATATTTGTAATGTCTTAATACTCGTAAACATGATTCGATTTTTATGGAATTCCATCCATAAATGGCATAACTACTAATTGCCTTGATTTTCTGTCCTTTTTTTTAAATTTATTTTTTATTTTATTTATTTAGTTGTTATTTTGTGCCTTGTAAATTGTGGGCCTGGTGACCTGTTATATAAGTCTCTGAACCTACACCGGCACCATTTTCCCATGAATGATTTATATCTCTATATGTACATAACATTTATAAGTCTTTATTACATGATATTGTTTGTGGAGAGAAAAATAAAAAAAATATTTATTTATCTATTTTTTACTTTAATTTTTTTCTTATATAAGTAGTGATAACAGTCGAATAGATAATGTATGAATACAATTTAGTACTACGTCATAGTATATCTAAAATTAGTCGTAGTACTCATAATCTGTTATTTCACTATGAAAAAAGTCCTAAAAATCACCTAGCAACATTCATACTTCCATACTCTAAGGCTAGCCATCAAGATACTCATGCCAAATCCAACATAAACTACTTTTGATCCCAGTAACGTTCCTGCGGGACGCAATTTAAAGAGAAGTCCACGCGACAACGTCCAATAATATGGTTTGTGGCCTGATCCCTCTCATTTGTATCCTGTCTCTGCGATTACAAGGGCACGTCTAGCTAGAACATTCTGCTCACATACGCAAACGTGCGGCTAATATGTTTTAGCTATTCCATTTTTATAAAACAAACCGCTCCGCTGTCACGGGCAAGGTATTATCGGGCGTTAGCTGTTTGAAGATTATGTATTGGTACGTGAAAAACGCAATGGCATTATGAATTTTAAAATGTCTGCTGATAAATTGCTGTTATAACTTAAATAACAGCCATTGGAGTGCGTCTGGCATACCAAAGATTCCATTATGTACTAAAGATAGACCTCTTACAAAGGTCGTCTGCTCTCTTATTTATTACTACCGTCAACAGTATTGCTCGCATCACTGTGTTTCAGTTGAAAGGGTGTGAGAAGCAGTGAAAGTACTGGGTAGTGTCAAATAATATCACTAGGTTGGCAACGTGCTAATGATATCCAGGATGTTATCTGTTTTATGATGATATGTTGGTACGTATGAAACCGCGATGGCAATATACATTTTAAAGTGTCTGCTAGTAATAGCTGTTTTAACTTCAATTACAGCTAGTGCAGTGTGTCTGGCATACCAAAAGTCGCATTATTACCATTTATCACTATTTTATGCTAGAGGTAGTCCTCATGCAGGTCTGCTGCATTGGCCATTATTATAACAGTCGTTGAAATGTTCATTTCTGAATCAAGAAAGAGCTTATTTGCCCATGATTACCGCGCCGGGTTAGCGTGGTTGCAATCACATCGCGTAGCTTCGCGATATGGATGCTGTTGCTTACACCCGCCAACGTTTCAATATTAGTTCTTGAAGGAATCAAAATTCATAGGAGAAATACCCATAGACCAAAAACTATGGATACAGTGATAAATCAAAAAGCATGATTACATTTGCATTGCATTAACATTTGCAATAGCAAAAATTCTACAATAATGCGAATTTAATGAGAGGAGTAACTCAAAACATTGTTACCGTGGTAAAATCTATATTATGTAGGATAAAAATATGTGTGACGTCTGTCAGATCAGCTAATATATAATAATTGTATTTCTACAAATCTACGGAACCCTCGGTGATTGAGTCCAGTTCGCATTTATCCATTTTTTTATTTATAAAGAGTTGGTAAATAGCTTATAAATTCAAAATGATAAAATTGTCCTTGAAGGAGATAAAAAGGAATTCCAAATTCTTTTGTTATTTATTCTGCTTATTACGTCCTTGTTTTTGCTAATTTTATTATAGTTTTAGTTTTTTCAATATGCCTTTCTATTTTCGTCTAGGGTAAAATATTGAGTTTTTTGGACACCCGAAATGTGTCAAAAAGGGTACGACTGGCAGTTTACAGAGGTGTGTTGGTTCCAACATTAAAATATGGTTGTGAATGTTGGGTAAGGCAGAAATAACGCGCGAGTAGAATAAATGCTGTTGAAATGAAAGCACTTTGAAGTATGTATGGTGATAAGAAATTGATGTGGTATAAAAGATGAAATTGTGACAACAATAGAGAAAGGAATGTTAAAATGGTTTGGACATGTAGAAAGGATGGATGAAAGTAGAATGACTGCACAAATATGTAGAGCGGAAGTGAATGGAAAAGTTGGTATAGGACGACCGAGGCGAACAGATCTTAACCAGGTAGAAGAGGTATATAAGAAGGACCAAGAATAAACCAGCTTGTATGAAATTACTAATGCGAGTTTTTTTACTCGTAGTGCAAGCACGAGATGTATGCCAAGATCATAACAGGTGGAGAGATCCCTTGACGTGACGTATGTATGTATATACATATTAAAGAAAAGAGTATATTTTAACCCAATGAAATACTCGAAATTACTCAACCTTGTAATGATGAACTTATTATTTATACGAGTTTCAGAATGTTCTTTCATTGCCCTTTCTATTTTATTCCCGCGAGTCTACCTTAAAATAGCTAAGCAAGCTTGTTACATGTTTCTTAGAAATTTAATTTACAAAAAGAAAAGAGAAAAACTTCTGCAAGCATTTCGTTTAATTTTTAACGTTTCATCTATATTATATATATATTGTATCTAGAACTTAGGTAAGCCCAAATATGTATAATTCAAAAATCGATACGAAAACCTTCCATTTTAAACGATGTTCAAAGAAAAAATGCACTAATACCGTAAAATAGGACGGACCATTTAAATTAATGATAATAATCTTTACATATTACTCCTACAAATGCATATACAAAACAGGGCAATTGGATTATTTTTCTCCTAGCAGCGCTTCGCGGAAGATTTTTAAGTTAATTAGTTAACAACATACACCGACATAACGTCATCATCATACCAGCCATTGCGAGACCACTACTGAACACAGGCCTCGCCAAAAAAGGGGAACTTTTGCCCATAATTGCCGGGCTGGGCAAACATGTTGGCAATCGCAGAGTGCAGCTTTCGCAACGGGGATGCTGCTCCTTATCCCATCTTTGCCCGGTGCATTTGAACTGCATTGTTTCGGATGGATATACCGCCATCTGTTAGTTATGGTACCTTAGCCACCTTTTACGACACATGGTACTCTGCCGGTACCTCACGGCTATTATTTTTACAATCTCTATTATTTTTTTAAAATAAAACATATCTTATGTTAATTCTTGATGATGCAACCTACTACCGGCGAAAGAATTTTTAAAATCGGTTTAGCAGTTTTTAAGATTAATCGTCACAAAAATTATAGTTTATGCTAGTGTGGGATTAGTATAGGTATAAATTGTGTCTGGCTGTGAATTACAACCCACTTTTTACGGGACGAACTACACAAGATAACATGAACCTCTTTGCTACTTCACCCCACCCTGACATCTTCCGAATCCTACACTAAAGAATTATTTTCTTAAATTTTAAACCTATCCATCTTCAAAGGCGCCTCTGTCACCCTCTAAGATGCAACGAAATATATGGGGACTCTTTCAAGGGACACTCAAAGCAAGTCTGTATTGCACTAACCTCAGTTTGAATAGTCGATTCCACCCAAAAGCATAACTTAAAAAAAGCCTCCTGAGTCACCTAGCGCTGGCACTCCGCAGACACAAACATTTCATACACATTATTTTCGTAGAGGCGCGTATGGCGTTTCTCTGCGAACACCTGCAGCCTCTCGAGCAAAATCTGACCGCAGTGCGTTCTAGTTTATTCAGTCCTCTTCTTTTGCAAACAATCTAATAACTGCCGCCAAAGACGTCCACTTGAGTGACAACCGTTGGTTCCACTGCGATCCAATGAATTTGCTCATTTATTGAGCCATGCCTATGGCCCATGGGCAAGGAATGCCTCCAATGGGGTTAGTATTGATGACTAAATAAACCAGCATCAAGTTTAGAAAATATAAGCACCCTCATTGGGGAGCGTTTCAAATGAGAGGAGAGATTACACTCGGCTATTCTAGTGCGGCCGATAAGCATTGTATCACTTTTCCACCCGGTCCGTTAAACCCAGACAGCGTACTTCAGTCTTTAACGTATACCTAACATAATTCGTATACACTGTACACCAGTCTGAACGTTATATGCACGCAGTTCTCCCATTGTACACTGTAATAATTGTTTTTGTTATCTTAAATGTTTGTGCTTGGTGCGCAATAAAAAAAATATTGCGAATTTATCTATAACAAATGAATGAATGCGAGAATCAGAGATAAGCTCAAGAGGTTTGGCTGAATTAAGAATAATATTATATATTGTCTCATAACAATGAAGCATTATATGGTTGTGAAATTCAGGAATCTACAATAAGCAGAAAAACTGCATGTGTTTTAAATCTCTATATATTTAATTTAATACACAAATTGCAGCCCTGGTGATTAAAAATATGTGCAATTATATTCCAAGTATTACCTTTTCTCATTGAATTTGTACTTAATTTTTTTTAAATTATTAACGCTTTTTGTATGCATTTGCAACAATTGTTTTTACTCGATCAACTGAAATACAGTGTTTAACACAAAAATGTGTGAGGCTGTTAAAAAAGTGGAATTAAGTACTAACATGTCCGTTTTAAATATTGTTACATATATTGTAATACGTTAAAATTACATTCATTAGTTACAGTTATTTATCATTATCATATCAGCCATTGTAAGTCCACTGTTTTAAAGACTTCTTCGAGAAAGGAGGATTTTTGCCTATAACTGCCGCGCTCTCACCAATTCTCATCCTGTTGCATTTGGGCTACGCTCTTTCTCTATATATATATATACCGCCATCTACCGGTATATATACCTAGTCCCCTCTTACAAGACCTGGTATTGGGCAGTACTATTCTACTATTATACACTACCGGTGCCTCACGGCAGACGGGCAATTATATTGATTTATCAAAAACTTATATTATATGACTAAAAGATAAACTAGAATAGACAATTAAACAGAGGATGGACAGTCAGAAACTTAACAAAGATATAAGTTTTGACATATGAGGCGTGTATCGTAGACGCCATCATTACATTTAAAATAAATAAAAAATATCCATTTACCTTTCAAAAGTCCTATTCAAAGTCGTTAATGTTAATATTGAAATTAATTGTAATCCATTTTAATTAGAGTCACCGCCTCATCAACAAGTCGGTAAACCCAAGCACTGAAATCCATTTAATTTAATACATTCATGTTGTGAGCGAATTGCTGCTAATAAAGATTTGCTATTATGCCAGTAACAACCTCCCTCTGAGAAGGAACGGACACGATTTGCATAGAGCAGTTAAGAAGGTAGAAAACATGAATAATTCAACTATATGCATGCCATGCTTCGGTAGCATACCGCTGTGTTTTCATACATTTGCATTCTACCCTTGTTTAGAATTAAATAATCTGATAATATTTATTGGTACTACGGCTAGACAATGTTTTTGGTGCTTTGATTTCATTGCAAATTTTTACTTGTAGTGTCCTTGCCCCTAGAAAACAACACTTTATCAAAAAGGAGGGATGAAAAGTTGTATGGAAGAGTCGCTATTTTTGGAGCTAGAAACTTAAAACTTATTTTTGAAGCCATTGATTCGATATATAACGACGATAAATAAACATGACAATCAAAGGTTATATAAGTTAAGGTCAAGAGGTATGATACCCAAAAAAAAAACTATTCCACGCGGACGAAATTGCGGGCACAGCCATCGCCAGTGCATCGCCAGTATTGTGAACTGAAGATTTCTAGTAACTTCACTGCCTCTCTCACTCTTTAAACCAGAACATTTCAATGCTAACACTGCAATTTGGCGCAAAAAAATAGATGAGCTGAGAGTGAGGTTATAATGCCATCTGCATTATAACCTCACTCCTAAAGTTTGTAAGACCTCTTTACTAGAGGACTGAAATTGTCGAAAAACACGTATCGCATCAAGAAGAATAAAGTATGCTGCAGGTATGACAATGCCAATTCCGTTTCCCTCTTTATTTAAATTGCCGAGAAGTTTCTACTAAGTAGCTCGAAAGTGTAAGGAAAATTGTAAGAAGAGATATTTATCGCAGCTATTTGCCGAGTCACAGAAGCAGGTGTGCGCGAATGAAATATCACACCTATCGGATCTGGGTGTTATTTGTTCATTTTGTATACTCTGCATCGAGTTATGTTATTCCTTCTTTATATTTGTTTGATCGACTTATATTAGATATATTATCAGAGGTATAAACTAAGCGAAGCGGGTTCAGAAAACGGCTTCAAGATTTGTTTCATATCACAAATATGGCAAATAAGCTCGTGGTGTGCTTGATAGTAGGTGGTACCGCGGCCTATGGACGTTTACAACACCGAGGTATCATTTATGCCCGACCCTTTAAAAACCTCTTTACTTCTTTTCTGAAGAACTATACAGTAGTCCTCTAAATGGTTTCAAAAATACGCCAAACAGTCACTGAAAACCGTTTTAAAAAAACAATATTACAACTTTAGGATATATATATATACACAACTCATTAAAATTGTATATTGTTATTACAAAAAAGTAATTAATCTAAATGATTTACAAGTTAACTACCCAAGTTATTAAAGATTAGTTTTATTATGAGTAGTGAAAAGAAAATATTAAATAAAAAAAATCACAACAACATCTCATACATTTCTCTAACTCTAAGATAAGTCGTTTAAAAGTAGTTGTGTAACTTTCTAATATGATATTCAATAAATATTAATTACCTAGACAGAGAAAAAACATAAGTATATAAAAAAGGAGAAGTTGACTTACTAACATTATTTTTTAAATGTAGAAGAGTACTAAGAATATTATTTGAACATTCACCCCTTAAAGAGATAACTTGCTTATTTTGAATTTAGTCGATTTAAATTCTTATATATTTAAGCGACTTATTGGGAGGCTAATTAATGTATGAGATGTGGTGTGAATTATTTTTTAAAAAATAAATACGGAGACAATACATGCAAATAACTCTAATCACGGTTTTTAATGGGTAATTATATTCATTATCCATGTCATGCGGACAGAGTATAATAGTACCTCTACTTGTACCATCCGAAACAGTGTAGTTCAAATGTTACAGGGTGGGATAGGCAGCAGTATTCGCGAGCGTACGCTACGCTTTTGTACCAAATATTTCACCTGGACAATTAACGGGGGTGTAACTCAGTGGTAGAGTGTTTGCTTCGCATGCTGAAAGTCCTGGGTTCAAATCCCAGCACCTCCAACCTTTTTTTTTGATTTTACTACTTACTATACTTTATATAAATGTTAACTTTTGACCAAATATTTTCTTTTATTGTTCATTTTGACTTTTTGTTGTTTTTGTTTAATATCAAACTGTTGTTTCTTGTAGACCTTTAAGTGTTGATGAGAATTATCGAGATTTTAATTTTTGTATTTAGACTTTAATAGGAATAATTATAAATGAGGTCGTTACTGTTCAACACTTTCTTTTTTATATTCATGCGAATATTCGTTTTACTTTGTTATATATTACACAGGTCGATAGCAAATTTGTTGCATAAAGCATTACACATTTTTAATAAAATTCATATTTTATTAATTCAAAACAATTAATAAAATTTGCGTTTTACGTCCCTTTTTTAAAGTAAGTCGATCCAAAAGTTGCAATAATGATCCACAATAGTCAATGTCTACAATTACAAAGAAATCGTTTGGCGTGTTGGTAAAATTATTATTCATGTATTATTTAATAAAATGATAATTCACTATTTTATTTTAAATGAAGTTGAAATATGCGCGTATAATATCATCTTATTAAGATATGAACAACTTAAGTTTAGCTAATATTTTCTTTACAAAAAGAGATCTTTGTTGAACTTCAGATTATTATAACACAGCCAAAAGAACTTCATAAAAATACCTATAATTGAAATGTTAAATAAACATAGAGAAAAAATAAAAACAAAAGTAATTTGAAAGAGGTACTGGTATATTTTTTAATGAATATGGAAAATCACTATATTAAAACATTTTTCAACTTGGTGGTTGAAATACTTAAAAAGAAGATCTAATAAGTATATGTAATTTTTAATTATTTATTTGTAAATTCTAAATTAATATTGTAGAATAAAAATGTCTTAGGCACCTTTCAAAAGTTGTTTCTTGTTAACCTGTATTTTTTATCTAAGAAAAACCAGTGCAGGCTCGCTATCTTAATTATAATCATACCGAGACAAGATTATGACGAGATTACTTTAGTACATGTTAGGGGAATACATTTCTTGATTAACTGAGATGTTTTAAATATTTCACGTCAAAATATCAGTATGATAAAATTATCTAAAAAAAATACTAGGTGTTCCACATGAAATATTACTCATACGTTTGATCTATGTTATCACTCTGAGTGATTTTTCTCAATTCTGCTATTTTTCACAGGTACGAAGTCACAAGTATTTAGTAACCTAATATTTATTGCTGCTATTTACCCGAGTCACAGGTGTACGTGGATGAAATATGTCTGCGATCGGATCGGAGCGTTATTTGTATATCTCAATGCTCCATCGAATAATATTATTGCCCTCGTTATTTCCGAGGTACGTGTGATTAATGGAGTGGGAAATAGGTATGTGTTACTCGAGAAATTAATATAACAAGCAAAATGAAGGTATAGCGACTGATATTAGGCCATCCATAAGGTAGAATTGTACCTCCTTAGAAGTGTAATTACAGGTGACTGCCCTGCCACATAGGTCAAAGGTAATATAGGTGGGGGTGGGCAGCGTTCTCTTCGTGAAGTTAAGCTCTGCGAATGCTATCACACCTGCTTTGCGCGGCAAATATGGGCAAAATTCCGCCTTCATTGTTGAGTCCTATCTCAAGCAGTGAACTACAGCTACTATGAGAATAATGATTTTGTTAGACTGACATTTTATCATTATCGTCATACCAGCCATTGAAAGTCCACTGCTGGAATTAGGCCTCACCAAGAAAGGAGGTATTTTCGCCGTAATTACCGTGCTCGGCAAGCGTGTTGGCAATTACAGTGCGCAGCTTTCGCGACGATGATGCTGCTACCCATCCCTACCCTGTGCGTTTGAGCTGCACTGTTTCGGATGGGTATACCGTCACAAGACATGCTTTTCGCTGCCTTCTAATTTAATAAATTCACAACTGTCAGCCGGTACATTTACACATACATACATAAACGGATGCCTGCTACCCACTGGGGTAAGCAGAGGCAATCGATCCTGATATACTTTCCTCATTCCTTTCACATTAAATATTTTCTTTATTCACGATCACCGTTTGAAAGTAGACCACATAATAACATATGTAGGAGTATGTTCCGAATTTGTTATCCATTTAATAGATTGATGGAGTAGACGGATTTATCCAAATGGCTTCTATCATTACACAAGTTTAAAGACTTCCTCGTTAGACGTATGTGCCTTGAAACATTTAGGTAGTACTTTTTACTACCTGACTAAGTTAGATACTTGAAATTTTGCACAGGGGTTCTTTTTGAACGAAAAAGGAGCATCAACAAATGATTTTTGAAAATTCACTTCCTAAACCAATAATACAGAAGTGTAAAGCTCGTATAAAAATTTGTTGTTTTTTAAGTTATTGTGACAGTCATTAAAATCATGACCAAATATTTGGGTGGTTTGAAATATTTGAGTAGTTTTTCTTTATATGTCAGAGTTTGGTTGCGTTTGCACTATGCTTTTTAGGATAAATATATCACTGTTCCACTATGTCACAGTTCCGGTACCTCATTCACGACCTACGACATATGGTATGTGCACATATACCATAGTACTGGAAAATGTTATTTCACTTTATGAATTCCTGGAGACAACACATCATATCAGCCATTAGAAGTCCACTGCTTGACATTGTCCTCTCTAAGAACGAAAAAAATTTTGCCCATAATTGGGGATACTGCTGCCTATATACCCGCCCCGTGCATTTGAGCTGCACTATTGTGGATGGATATACTGACATCTGTTGGTTTTGGTAACTTAATCGCCTCTTACGTCACCTGGTGCAGTGGGAGGTACTATTCTATTCAGCCAGTACCTCACGGCTTAAAGGATACAACAATTAAGGTATTATAAACTTTTAAATATCGGGAACTAAATCAACGCATTTTAATCGACAAAATTAAATAATTTACAACCCACATCTTCACTAAGTATCATAAAAAATAGGCCTTATTATATTTTATACCATAAACTAATAAATTTTAAAATGGAATGTAACGTGTTACAATATATGTAATTATAAGTTTGTAAGAAATAAATTCCAAAAATAATTCGACTGATAATTTATCTAAGGAATGTTATTTTTTTAAAATTATTTAACTTTATTGCACAGAATGTTACAAAATGTACAAATGGCGGACTTAATGGCAGATGGCATTATCGATTATATTTGGGGATTGCTTAATATTCAACGGAAGCTCGTTCCAGAGTCGTATAGCTGTCACTGTAAAAGAGTTATGAGAAGGAGTTAAGAGCAAGAGAGTGTTAGAAGAACGGAGATTACGTTCGTGAGAGGAAGATAGGAATTGGAATCTGTCCTTTAAGTAAATTGGTGCGTACGGATCAAAAAGTATTGAAAATAGTTTGGTTAGAACTCGAATTTTGCGACGTTCTCGAATAGGAAGCCAGCCGAGAAGAGAACGCTAATGTTACAATATCATTCATCACTTTACGCTTTATTTTATTCGTTTATTTTGTTGGCCATGG